>JARSSU010008374.1:0-50885 GCA_029619165.1 Eurosta solidaginis
TTTAAGAGTTTTTTTTTTATTAGTTAAGTTTTTTTAGGGAGATTTTTTTCTTGAGATTTCTTTAAGTAGCGTTTTTTTTATTAAGTTTTTAGAGAGTTATCAGATAGGAGTTTTATTTTTTATTTTTTTAAGGATTATTATCAGTAAGTTTTTTATGAGCTGAGTTTTTATTTAGTATAGTTTTTTTTTAGTATAGAGATAGAGATTTTTTTTTTTTGTTTAAGGTTTTTTTTTTCTTTAGTAGTTAGATTAGGTTTTTAGAGATTTATGAGTTTACTCCTAGTTTTATAGTTTTTAGTCTTTTTTAGTTTTTTCAATTAATTAGAGTAGTTTTTTTTTTTAAAGATAGTTTTTAGTATTTTTAGTTAAGAGAGAAGATTTAAGAGCCGTCTTTTAAGATTTATAGAGGGTTTAGATTGTCGGAGAGGATTTATTTTTTTTTTTTTATTTTTTAGTAGTTTTATTACTTAGAGAATTTATTAGAATTTTTTACGCTTAGAGAGCTAGTATTTAGATTATCTTTTTTAGATAGTTTAGTTAGTAGTTTTTCGAGTTTTATTAGTAGAGATATCTTAGATAGGTAGAATATTTTTTTGTAGAGATAGAATTCTTATTAGAGTACTATTTTAGTAAGAGTTTCTATTATTAGTATTTTAGCGTTAGAGCGTTTTTGTAGATTTTAGGGTTAGTTTTTAAGTAGATTTTAGTTTAGTTTTAAGGCTTTGGAGATCGGGTTTTTTTTATTTTTTAGTAGTAGAAGGTTAGTTATTTTTAGTTTAGTATTTAGATAGATTTTTGTTTTAATAGTAGTAGGTTGTAATAGATTTTATGATTTTTTTTTTTTTGATTATTTAGGTTTTTTTTTGTTTTAGTTTAGTTTTTATTTTTAGTAGATTTTTTTTTAGTTTTTTTTTTTATTTTTATTTTTAATTAGTTTTATTTAGTTTTTTAGTTATTTTTAGTAGTTTTATTTTTTAATTACAAGATATTTTGTTATTTTATTTTTATTAGGTTTTTTATAGATTTTTAGTGTTTTTATCTTTTTATTTAGTTTAGTTTATTTAGTTAGTGGTAGTAGAGAGTTTTTTAAGTTTTTTACTATTTTAGTTTCAGAGTTTTAGTTTTTTAGTTTTAGATTTATTTTTTACTTTAGTTTAAGATTATTTTTTTTAGGTAGAGATATTTTTAGGTTTTTTTTAGTTAGTTGATTTAGGCTTTTAGTTTTATTTAGAGACTTTCAGTTAGTATAGAGTTTAGTTTAGAGTCTCATTTATGTTATGAGCAGAGTTCTTTTAAGTTAGTCTTAGTTAGTTTTTTTTTTAGATTTTTTATTAGTTTTTTTAGTTCTATAGAAGTTTTTTTTTAGAGATATTAGTTTTTAGAGCTAGTTTTTAGTTAGTTAAAATATAGTTTACCGATCTTTTTTTTTTTTTTTATCTTTTAGAGAGACTTTTTATTTTTTAGATTTACAGTTAGAGATATAGAGGTTTGTTAGTTTAGATTAGAGATTTTTTTTTTTTTAGTTTAGGAGTAGTTTTTTAAGTTAGTTTTATAGTAGTTTTTTTTTTAGAGAGCTTCCTTTAGTAGAGTCAGAGCTCTTAGAGCCTTTCTATTAGTTAGTAGAGAGGTAGTTTTTTAAGAGAGGTGTTAAGAGATTTAGAGTAGTAGAGAGCTTTTAGTATTTTATTAGTATCATGAAGAGCATTTAGACGCGTTTTTTTCTTTTTTTAGAGATTTTTAACCTAGATTTTTTTTTTTTTTAGATAATAAGGGGGGGGGGTGGGGGATTTTTTTTTTTATCTGTTTTTAGATTTTAAGCTTTTTTTATTTAGATTAGGTTTTTTTTTTAGTTTTAGTTTATATTTTAGTATAGACCAGTAGTTTAGATTTTAGTTAGATAGTTAGAGTTAGAGGAATAAGAAGTTTAGGGTTTTTAGTATTTAGGATTTTTAGTTTTTAGCTTTAGATTTTAGGTTTTTTTTAGTTTTACTACGTTTAGAATTTTTAGTTTTTAGGTAGATTTATGTTTTTTAGATAGAGTTAGGTTTTTAGTAATTTAGTTTTTAGTTCGTAGAGAGATTTTCTATAGAGAGTTTAAGTTTTTTAGTTTTTTAGAGAGCGCTTTAGCTTTAGTTAGTTTTCTTTTTGTTTAGTATTTAGAGAGTGTAGAGAGTGTTTATTTACTTTTTTATTTAGAGAGTATTCTAGTTTTTTTAGTGTTTAGTAGAGAGAGGCTTACTAGTTTTTTAGAGTTTTTTTAGTTTTAGAGGAGAGTTTTATTATTTTAGTAGCGTTAGAGAGGTTATTTTCTAGTAGTTTTTTGAGGTTTTAGTTTTAGAGGTTTTACGGGTTTTTTTTTTAGTTTTTAGACAAAGTTTTTTTTTTAGTTTAGTTATGTTTAGAGATAGCTTTTAGTTAGTAGTTAGTATTTTTAGTTCCATTTTTTCTGATGATTAGCTTTTTTTATTTTTTAGACTTTGTTTTTTTTATTTTTATTTTTTTAGTTTTTTTTAGTTTTTTTTTAGCTTAGAGAGAGTTAGTTTTTTTTATTTTAATTTAGTTTTTTTAGTTTTTAGTTTTTATTTTTAGTGTATAGCCATTTACGTTTAGTATTAGTTTAGTATAGTGTAATTTTAGTTAGTTTAGAATGTAGATAGTAGAGTTTTAGAGACATTATGTATAGTTAGAGGTTAAGTTTATAGAGAGCTTTGTTTTTTAGTTAGTTAGTTTTTTAGAGTTTAGAGGCTTTTTTAGTATTAGTTTATTTTTTAGTTTGAGGATTTTAAAAATTTATCTAAGTTAGATTTTTATGTTTTTTTAGTTTAGATAGAGTTTTTTATATTTTTTTTTTAGGTATTTTTTTATTAAAAGAGCTTATTTAGATTTACCGTTTTTTGTTTTATTACATTTATTTCTTAGATTTTTATTCCCTAAAGATTTATTCTTAGTGTATCTAGTTTTTTTTTTTTAAGATTTTATTTTGTTTAGATAGAGTTTTTTTTTAGATTTTTTTGTTTAACGTTGAGGAGTCTTAGACGTTTATAGTAGTTTAGTTTAGTTTAGACTTTAGTTTTTTTTTTTTTTTTACGAGGTATTTTTTATTATTTTTTTTTCTTATTTTTTTTAAGTTTAGAGATATAGACTAGTTAGTTAGATTTTTTTGATTTTTTAGACTTTTTGTAGTTTTAATCTTGATTTTTTTTAGACTATATATGTAGTAGAGTTTTAGGTTTTTTATTATACGTAGGGTTACTTGAGTTTAGTTTACGATTTTTAAGTTTATTATGTCTTTAGAGACGTTTATTTTTTTTTCAGTTAGTTTATTTAGAGTTAGTAGAGGTTTTTTTTAGTTAGAGAAGAGTTTAGTTTAGTTTTTTTTATAGTTAGGAGAGTTATTAGATTAGTTAGAGAGGGTTTAGATTTATTTATCGCTTTGTATGTAAGATTTTTTACTTATGCAGTAGTTTATAGTAGTTTTTTTTAGAGAGAGTTAGAGCTTTAGTAGAGATTTCTTAGTAGTTTTTTTAGAGAGTTTTTTATTTAGTACTATTAGATTAGATATAGTCTTTTTTTTAGTTTTAGTGTTTAGTACCGGTTAAGAGATCGGTGTTTATAGTTTTTAGTAGGATTTTTTCTTTAAGAGAGCAGAAGGTAGGAATTTTTTTAGAGTTAGATTAGAGAATAGATTTATTAGGATTAGAGTGTTTTTTTCTTTTTTAGTCTTTAGATTTACTTAGTAGTTTTAGTCTTATTACCTTAGTTTTTTTAGGTTTTCACGATAGATAGATTTTTATGTTTTAGAGAGTAGAGAACTTAGTCAGAGAGTGAGGCTTGTACTTTTAGGTTTTAGTAGTTTTATTAGTAGAGCTTTTTAGAGAGGTTTTTAGATTAGTCTATTTTTTAGAGTTTTAGAGTTTTTCTTTGTAGGTAGGTTGATTAGATTTTTTTAGCTTTTAGTTTATAAGCTTTAATTAGTTTTATTTTTTTTTTTTTTAGAGTTATGTTAGAGTTTTAGGTAATTTAGTAGAGGTTTTTTTTTTTATTTGTAATAGTAATTTTTTTAATTATAAGTATATTTAATTAGTTTTTTTTTTAGTTATTAGAGAGTTAGGCTTTTTTTTTTATTAGAGGTTAATTTTAATACTTTTTTTTTTATAGAGATTTTTAGTTTTTTTTTTATTTAGATTTTTTTTAGTTTTTTTTTTTTTTTATTTTTTGTTTTATTTTTATAGGGGGGTTTATTTTTTAGTTAAGAGATTAGTTTAGTTTTTAGTTTTTTTAGATTTCTTACGTCGTTTAGTTTTTTTTTATAGTTTATTAGAGAGTTAAGTATTTTTATTTTTTTTTTTATCTTATAGAGGGCAGAGTTTTTAACTGTAGTACGTAAAGCTTTTTTAGAGTTTTAGCTAACTAGAGTTTTTTTATTAGGATTTTTTTTTTTATGTAGTTTAAGTTATTTTAGTTTAGAGCCTACGGCAGAGAGGCTAGTTAGTAGTAGTTTAGAGCATATCTAGGTTTTTTTTAGTTTTTTTTTTTAGTTACGAAAGCTATGTTTTTTAGTTTATTTTTTAATTTTTTTTTTTAGATAGTTTTAGAGTTAGTAGTAATTTTTCGTCTGTTAGACTTTTTAGTTATCGAGATTTTTAGTCTTTTTAGGGTTTTAAGTTTAGTTAGATAGTTCGTAGTAGTATTATTGTAGAGAGTTTATAGTTTAGTTTATTTTAGAGTTTAGTTTTTAGAGTTCGTTATAGTTATATTTAGAGTTTAGATAGTTTGTTAGTATTTTTATTTTTTAGTTAAGTATTTTATTACGGTTTTAGATAGATAGTTTATATTTAGATTTTTATTTAGTAGTTTTTTTTTATTTTTTTCAATTTTTTAGTTCTATAGGTTTATTTTTATACGAAGTTTAGTAGTTCTTTTTATTTACCGTTTAGTTAGTAGATGGCGACTTTTTAGTAGAGATCTTAAGCCAGATTTTTAGTTTTTTAGTAGTAGATAGTTAAGAGATATTAGATTTTTTTTTATTTGTAAGAGTAGTATTAGTTTTTTTTTTTTTTTTTACTTTTTAGAGCTTTAGAGAATTTTGTTTTAAGATGTTAGAGTTTTTTCATTTTTTCTTAGTTTTTATTTTTTAGTGTTATTAGCTATTTTTTTTTTTACGTTAGATAGTTTAGGATTTTTTTATTTTTATCTATAGTTTTTTTTTATTTAGAGTTAGAGGCTTTTTTTATAGTCTTATTTTTCTTGAGTATGTTAGTTTTTAGTTAGGTTTTTAGATTAGAAGAGTAGTTTTTATCTTTTTAGTTTTTTATACTTTAGTAGATTTCTACAGAATTTAGCTTAAGAGAATAGGTAGTATGTGAGGTTTTTTTTTTTTTTATAGGATTTTTATTTTTATTAAGTTTTATGATATGTAGAGTAAGTTAAAAAGTTAATTTTTGTTTTTTAAGTAGATTATCTTTAAGTTTAGTAGAGGAGTAGTTTTTTTCATAGTTAGTATTTCTATTTAAGGAGTACGATTTATTAAGTTACGATTATTGTTTATTTAGTTTTTAAAGAGTTACTACTTAGAGCGCCGAGTCCTCGTTTTTTTTCATTTAGTTAGTTTTTTATCATTTTAGTAGTTTTCGAGAGCTAGAGTTAGATTAGACTTCTTTAGATTTTTTATATTATTAGCTCAGAGGTTTTTTAGATTTTTTAGAGTTAGTAGATAGAGGGTTTTATGAGAGCGTGTATTTTTAGAGAAGTTGTTAGAGAAGTAGTTTTTTTTTAGAACCTATTTTAGAGAGCTGTTTTAGGAGTTATAGTTAAGATTTTTTTTTTATGTTAGTTTAGTTTAGTTCTTTTTTTAGTTAAGGGATTTAGATTTTTTTAGTTTTTTTTCTAGAAGAGTCTGTTTTATTTTTAGGGAGTTTAGTAGTCAGGAGTTTTTTAGTTTTTAGTTAGAAGTTTTTTATAGATATATTGTTTTAGATTTTAGTACGTTTCTTTTTTTAGTTTTTTTATTTAGGATTGATTATAGTTTTTTGTTTAGATATTAGATTTTTATATTTAGAGTTTATTTTTTTTTTTAGATTAGTTTAGTAGGTAGAGATATAGTTAGGTTTTTTATGTTTTGGTTTTTTTAGGTTTTATTTATTAGAATTTTATATATTTTTTACTTATTTTAGATTTTAGTAAGAGTTTAATATTTGTTTGTTTTTATTTTAGTTATGAGATTTTTTAGTAGAAGTAGTTTTTTTTTACACGCTTTAGTGTATTTTCTTTTTCTTATTAGAAGATTATTTTTTTTTTCTTTTTAGTATTTTTATTTTAGAGGTTTTAGTTTTTTTTTCTATGATATTTTCTTAGTAGATTTTTTAGGAGATTTTAGATTATTTAGAGTTTTTTATTTATTTTATTTAGAGAGTAGTTAGATTTTTAGAATTGAAGTTAGACTTTTAGAGACTCAGGAGTTGTATTCTCTTTTTTAGAGAGACTATTTACGTAGTAGGTTATGTATTAGTATTTCTATAGTTAAGTTGGAGGTATTTTTAGGTTGTTTTTTTTTTTAGACTTTACGAGCGAAGAGTTTTTAATGGTCGTTTTACATAAGAGATTTTTAGTTTTAGTATGAGTGTTATTTTTGTTAGTAGTTTAGTAGTTTTTTTTAGGTATTTTAGAGTTTTTCTTAGTTTAGTTGTTTTTAGTTACGTCTGAGTTTTTAGATGTTAGTTTTTTTTAGTTTGTAGAGTAGGAGAGATTAGATATTAGAGGTTAGTGTTTTTGATTAGATAGTTTTTTAGTATTTTTATATTTTTTGTTGAGATTATTTTTATTGTTAAATATTAATTTTTCTTTTTTTTTTTTTTAGTAGTTTTTTTTTTTAGTAATGTTTTTTATTTTTACTGTTTTTTTTAGGTCAAGTTAGTAATTTATAGTTTTAGTTTTACTTTAGTTTTTTAATTATAGTTATATTCTTTTTTTGTTAGAGATGCATTCGTTTATCCTTTAGAGAGATAGTATTGATAGAGAGATTTATTTTAGGTAGTTATTTTTGTTTATTTAGAAGGTTTTGTTAGTTTATAGATTTCTTTAGTATTTTTAGTTTTAGCTTTTAGTTTTAGCCTTAGAAGTATTTTTTTTTTTAGTAAGTTTAAGATTTTTTTTTTTTTTAGCTTGTTTTTGTAGAGATGTTTTTTTTATTAAGAGTTTTTTTTAATTTTTATAGTTTTAGTTTTTTTTTTTTATAGAGAGATCGTTAGTTGTTTTCTTATTAGAGACCTAGATTAGAGCTTCTTAGATTTTATAGTTAATTTTTTATTTTTTAGATTTTTAGTTTTTATCGTGAAGAGAGCGCAAGGTAGTTTATTTTTTAGATTTTTTTATAGTATCTGTAGTTATAGTTGTTAAGAGATCTTTTAGGTTAGTTTTATTTTTTTAATATTTAAGATTTTAGTTTTTTTTTATAGAGTCTTTTTTATTATTAGTTAAGAGTATTTAGGGTTAGAGGAGGTTTTTGAGAGACGTTTATTTACGTAGTAGTCAAGATTAGAGAGAGTGGTTAGGTTCTATTTTAGTTTTTTATATGTTAGTTATATTTAGTAGAGAGTATAGATTAGGTTAGTAGCTTTCTTTTTTTAGTTTTTTTTTTAGTTTTTTTTACGTTTCGATTTAGTTTTTTAGTTTTTTTAGTTTTTTTGAGATGTGTTTTAGTATAGTAGAGAGAAGATTAATAGAAGAGATTAGTTTTATTTTTTATGTTTAGTTTTTTATACGATTTATTAGAAGCTTATTGCTTTGAGTTTTTTTTAACTAGACTTAGTTTTAGACCAAGAGTTTCTAGTATAGATTTAGGTTTAGATTAGGGGCGATTTTTAGTGTTTTAGTTAGTTTTTTATTTTTTTTAGAGTTTTATTTAGTTTTCATTTTTTTATTTTTTTTAGTTTTTTTATGGGATTTTTTAGTAGTTAGAGAGTTATTAGTAACTAATTTAAGAGAATTAGGATAGGGTCTTTATAGTTTAGGTTTTAGTATTTTTACAGGTTTATTAGAGATTTAGTTTTTAGAGCTTAGTTTTAGATAGTTTAGTTAGAAGATTTTAATGGTAGATAGTTACTTTATTTTATTTTTTTTTAGACGTAGTTTTATTAAGATTTTATGGTAGTTAGTAGTGTAGTTAGTTTAGTTTCTTAGATTTTTTTGTATTTATATATTTTAACTTTTTAGCTTTTAGAGAGTAGTAAGTTTTTTATTATGCTACGTTTTTTTAGGTGAGTTAGACTAAGTTAGTTAAGTAGTTTTTTAGACTTTTTTTAGGTTGAAGTTACAAGGGGATAATTTTTTACTTAGGTAGAATGTTAGATTTTTTTTAGTAGGTAGATAAAGTATCTAGAGTAGTTTTTTATAGAGGTTAGTAGTTTTAGTCTTTTAGTAGAGCGTCATCTCTTTTATAGATTTTAGAATTTTTTACGTTCTAGAGAGTTAATTTATTAGAGTTATGAGTAGAGATTCCTTAGAGACGGTTAGTTTTTTTATTTTAGGGTTCAGATATTTTATTTTTTTTTTTAGTTTTTTAGATTTTTTTCTAAGAGATTTAGTATACGTTAGAGAGTTTTATAAGAATAGAAGAGAGTTTTAGAGTCTCCTTTTTATGATAGAGTTTTAGTTAGATATATTTAGTTAAGATAGAGTAGATACGGATTTTTTATTTAGTTTACTTTACAGTAGAGGAGTTGTGGTTAGAGAGTATGTTTTAGAGACAGACCAGTTGTTTTTGTCAGGTTTTTAGATTACGATAAGTAGTAGCTAGCATTTTATTTAATTTATTGTAGTTTTAGTTTTTTAACTAAGTTTAAGAGCATGTTAGATTATTTTAGAGGTTAGAGTTTTTTTAGAGTTTTTTTTAGTTTTTTTTTTTATTTATAAGACGGTTATTAGTACAGTATTTATTTTTTAGTTTCTATTAGACGGTTTTAGAGTTTTTTAGGAGTCTACTTTTTTTTTTTTTTTTTTTAGAGTAGTTTTTATTTATTGTTAGATATAGAGTAAGATATTTAAGGAGTTTTTTAGCTTTAGCTTTTTTTTTTTTTTCCTATTAAGTTATAGGAGTTAAAGTTTTTACTTTTTAATTTTAGGTTAGAGATTTTTAGGAGATTTTTTTTTAGTTTTTTATAGTTAGTTTAGGATTTATTTTTTTAATTAGAGTTTTTTTTTTTTTAGTTTAATTTATTTTTTTTAGTTAAGTTTTTTTTTTTACGGTTATTTTTTTTTTTTTACGATTAGTTTGTTAACGTTAGTAGTAAGTTGTTTAGTTAGTTTAGGTTTAGATTATTCTAGAATTTTTAGAGTTCTTTTAGATATTTATATGATTTAGTCTTAGATTCTAGAGTTTAAGTATAGAGAGTAAGTTACTTTTTAGAGTATATTTTTTTTATTAGTTTGTTTAGTTTTAGAAGAGAGAGTTATATTTTAGAGGAGACGTTTTTTTTTTTAGATAGAGTTAGTTTTTTTTTTAGATGTTAGATTTTTTTTAAGAGAAGACGAGTTTAGTTTTTAGCTTTTTAGTAGAGAGCTGTTTTTAGAGAAGAGATGTTTTTTTTTTTTCTTAACTTTATTTTTCTTTTTTTTTTTTTTAGATTTTAGAGTTAGTTTTTTTTAAATTATGATTAAGAGATTTTTTTTTTAGTTTTAGATTTTTTCTAGTTCTTTTTTTTAGAAGATAAGTTAGATAGAGATCTTTTTTAATATTTAGAGAGAAGTTTTTAAGTTTTACTTTTTTAAAGTTATCTTTATTAATTTTTTATTAGTTTGTTTCTTAGTTTAGGGAGTTATCTTAGTATTACTTATTTAGTGTTAGCTAGTAGTTTAGAATTAGGTTCTTTTGGTAGGAGTTTTTCGTTTGTTAGGTTGGACGAAGGATTTAGTAGTTTTACTAAGATTTATTTACGAAGAGAAGTCTTTGTTTCTAGGTTAGTTTAGCTTTAAGGAGTGAGTTAGGGTTAAAAGCTTAGTTTGGAAGTGTTTTTTCTTATTTTATATAGTGAGTTTAGTAGTAGTGTTTAGAGTTTTAGTTTATTTAGATAGTAGTTTTTTTAGATTTTAGTAGAGATGATTTCTTTTAGTATGTTTTAGAGGTCAAAATTTATTATAGTTATAGTAGTTTTTTTACGTATCGACGTAGTTTATTAGAGGTTTTTAGATAGTTGTTTTTCAGAAGTTTAAGAGATTAATTTAGTTTTTTAAGTACTTTATTTTATTAAAGTATTTTTAGCTATCACAGATAAACATTAAGAGAGGTGTCGATCCCGTTTAGTAGTTTTTTTTATTTTAGGTTTTAGTTTTTAGTACTAGAGGAGACTGTTTATGTTTTAGATTTTTTTTAGTAGATTTTTTTTTTTAAGTATTTTTTTAGTAGTTTTTTTTTCAGAGTATTTTTTACGTAAGAGATCTAGAGTTTTTATAGTTTTTTAGTTTTTTTTTTATAGTTTTAGTTTTAGTAGTTTAGAGTTTTTGCTAGTTTAGTTTTTTTTATTAGTTTTTTTTAGTTAGCTTAGTTTTTACTTTAGTTAGGTAGTTAGTTAGAGTCTCACAGTCTTTTTTTCAGAGTTTAGTTTAGTTATTTTTTTTTTTTAGAGTTTTAGAGTTAGTTTAAACAGTAGGCTTAAGAGAGTCTGCTTATAGTTTTATTTTTAGTTTTTGTTAGTTTTGTGTTTAGTTAGTTGTTAGTATTCCTTTTTAGGGTTATAGAGAATTAGTTTAGAGAGTAGAGTCTTTTTAGAGTTATTTAGAGAGTTATTTAGTAGTTTTTCTTTTTATTTTTTAGAGACTATTAGATTATTTTAGTTAGAGAAAGTTTTTTATTTTTTTTTTTTATTTTTAGAGATAGATTTTTTTTTAGTATGAAGTTTATTTAGAGTTTTTTTTTAGAGGAGTTTCTTAGAGTTTTATTTAGGTTAGAAGTTTATAGTTTTTTAGTCTTTTTTTTTTTTTATTTTTCTACTTGTTATGTTAGTTCTAGTAGTAGTAGACGTAGTTTTTTTAGTTAGCTTTTTTTATTTTTTTAAGTTTTTTTTTAGTTTTTTTTAAGATTCTTAGTTTAGTTATAGTTTTTTTTTTTTTTTAGCTTATTAGTTGCTAGGTAGTAGAGAATGGTGGGGGGGGGGGATCTTTTAGTATGTTTATTTAGCTAGAGCCTTTTAGGTATATTTTAGTTTAGAGAAGAGAGATAGGGACTAGAATAGAGAGGTTTAGTATATTTTTAGTTTTTTTTAGTTAGCTTTCATAGTTCAGTCTTATTTTTTTATTAGTTTATTTATTTTTTTTTTTTTTTTTTTTTTTTTTTAGTTTTTTTTTTTTATTTAGAGTTAGTTAGATTTTAATTATTTAGTTAGAGAAGTTGTAGTTTTTATTAGTTTTTAGTAGATTTAGTTTGTTAGTTTATTTCTTTGTTTTATCTTGAGCGTAGTTTTAGCTATTAAGTTTTTTTATAGGTTTTACGTAAGTTTTAGTTTTAGTTAGGTTATTATTAGAGGAGTTAGCTAGGGAGAAGAGAGTATTAGCTTTTTAGTTTTAGCAGTTATTAGTTTTTAGGTAGATAGTTAGGAGAGCTGTATAGTAGTTAGGTAGCTAGAGTTAGTTTATAGTTATTAGTTTTTAGTAGTAGAGCTATTAGTACTTAGTTTTTTTAGCATTTTTATAGTAGAGTGGTTAATTAGTTTTAGGTTAGGTAGAGAGAGACTTAGTTTAGAGGCTTAGTAGATTTTATAGATAATTATTAGATTTGTTTTTAGTTTTTTTTAGTTTTTTAGTTAGTTTTTTTTTGTAGTAGTGTAGGAGTTTTTTTAGGTAGTAGTTTTTTTTGTATTTTTTTTTTGTTTTTGGTGTTTTTTTTTATTTTTATTTTTTTTTTTGGTTTTGGGTGGTTTCTTTTTTTAGTTTTTTTGGTTTGTTTTTATTTGGTGTTTTGTTTTGTTTTTTTTATTAGATTTTTTTTTTTTTGTAGATTTAGTTTTTTTTTTTTGAGTATTTTATTAGTTTTTATTTTTTAGCTTTTTAGAGAGTGGTTTTTTTTTTGATTTTAGTTGTTTTGAGTTTTTTTTTTTTTAGATTTTTTTTTAGTTTTTTTTTTTTTTTTTTTTTTTTTATTTTTTTTTTTTTAGTTTTTTTTTTTTTTTTTTTTGAGAGTTTTATGTAGGGTTTTTTTTTCTTGTGTTTTTTTAGATTTCTTTATTTTTTTGTTTTTTTTTTTATTTTTGTAGAGTTTTTTTTTTTTTTAGTTTGTTTTTATTGTTTTTTTTTTTTTTTTTTTTTTGTCTAGTTTTTTTTTAATGTTTTTTTAGTTTTTTAGATTTTTATTTTTTTTTTTTTTAGAGAGATTGTTTTAGTTTTTTAGTTTTTTTAAGTTTTATTTATATTTTTTTTAGGTTTTTTTAGTTTTTTTTTTTTTTTTTTTTATAGAGTTTTTTGTTTTTTTTATAGATGTTTTTTTAGTTTAGTTTTTTATAGTTTTTTTTAGTTTTTTTAGATTTTAGTTTTTTTTTTTTTATTTTATTTTTTATTAGTTAGGTTTTTTTTAGGTTTAGATTTTTTTTGTTTTGGTTTAGAGTGTTTTTTTAGATTTTTTTGTTTAGTTTTGTGTGTTAGGTATTTTTTGTTGTTGGGTTAGATTTTTAGTTTTGTTTTTAGTTTTTTTTTTAGTTATTTGTTTTTATGTTTTTTGTTGTTTTTTGTTTTAGTTTTTTTTTTTATTTTTTTTTTTTTTTAGTTTTTTATTTTCGAGTTTAGGTTTTTTTTTTTTTTTAGTTTTTATTTTTTAGAGTTTGTTTTTTTTGTATTTTTTTTTGTTTTTTAGATTTTTTTATTTTTAGTTTTTTTATTTTTTTTTATTTTTATTTGTGTTTTTTTAGAGGTTTAGATTAGATTTTGTTTAGGTTTTTTTTTTTTTGTTTTTTTATTTTTTTTTTTTTTTTTGTTTTTTAGAGGTTGGGTTTTTTAGTTTTTTTTTTTTTTTTTATTTTTTTTTAGAGTTTTTTTTTGTTAGTTTGTGTAGTTTAGGTTTTTTTTTTTTTAGTTTGTATAGGGGGGGGGGTTGTTTAGTTTTAGGATTTATGTAAGAGAGGTTTAATAGAGTATTTTTTTAGAGAGTTATTAGTTATGAGTCTTTTTACTTTTAGTTAGAGTAAGTTTTAGAGTTTTTAGTAGAGAAGAGCTTTTTTTAGTAGTATATTAGAATTTTTTTTAATTTAGTTTTAGTATTTTTTTTATAGATAGAGCATATTTTTACGAGAGTTTAGATTTAGTTTATTATAGTTTTTTAATTTATTTACGATCTAGCTTAGTCTAAGATAGTTATGTTTTTTTAAGCTTTTTTTTTTTAGATTTAGCTTTATTAGAGGATGAGATCTTTATTGTTTTTTAGAGTTGTTCTTTAGATTATTTAGAGCTTTTTAGGAGCTTTTTATGATATAGATTTTCAAGTTATTTTATTTAGGTTAGTTTATTTTTTTTTTTTTTTTATTTTTTTTTTTTTTTTACGACTAGTTTTCATTTTAGTTATTAGCTATTTAGTCTTTTTTTTAGAAGTTAGTAAATTTTTTTTAACGTAAGAGAGCATGTATTCGCATTTAGATAGAGAGTCTGTACTACTAATAGAGCTAGTTTTTTATGTAGTTAAGATTTTACGGTTTTTAGTTAGAGAGATTATTATAGTTAGTTGATTTCTTATTTAGTAGAATATTGAGTATCTAGTTTTATTTCAAGTTTTAGAGGGTCCTTATTGTTTTTTATTTAGTTTTTTTAGTAGAGATTGTTACTGAGAGTGTCTTTTTATGTATTATTTAGTTGATTTTCTTATTTTGTTTTATTTTATATAGTTTTAGATTTTAGAGGATATTTTAGCTGGTTTATTAGTTAGTTTAGATTTTTTAATTTTTTTTTTTTTTTTTTTTTTAGGTACGTTTTGATACTTTTAGATAGATAATTTAGATTTTTTAGATTTAAGTATAGAAGTTTAGTTTAAGTTTTTAAGATAGTAGTTTAGTTAGAGAATGAGTTTATTTTATTTTTTTTTATTAGAGTAGAGTTTTAGACTTAGATTAGTTAGACATATACTTTAGATAGTAGCAGGGGGGGGGGGAGAGATTTTTAGGTATTTTAGTAGTTAAGTTTTATAAGATAGAGAGCTTTTTTAGATTTAGAGTTAGATATATGTAGTAGAGTAGTTATTTTTAGAGCGTTTCATTCTAGTATTAGAGATAGCTAGTTATATATTTTATATTGTTAGTTTTTAGACGTAGAGCCCTACGTTTAGTAAGAGAGCATCTCTATTTTAGTATTTAGTAGTTTTTTTAACTTATTATCTATGATTAGCTTAAGTTTTAGTTAATTTAGTTTATTATAGTTTCGTAGTTTTTTTTTTCTTATGGTTATTTAGTTTAAGAGGTAGTTAGAGTTATTCTTTTTTTAGTTTTTTTTAGGTTATATTACGTTAGAGATTAGTAGTTTTTAATGGTATAGTTTCTATTAGTAGTTAAGGAGCCTTTAGGTATGTTTTTTTTCTCTTTAGAGCTTGGAGAGATTTTAGGTTTTTAGTGTTAGATTTTTTAGTTTAGTTTTTTTTGTTAGCAGTCTTTTAGTTATTTAGTTCTAGCCTAATATGTTTAGTATTTAGCACGTTAGTTAGTTTAGATTAGTTAAGTTTTATTAGTAGTTTTACGATTTTTTTTTTAGTTTTATTTTTTAACGTTTTATAAAAAAATAGTTTAGTTGTTTGATTAGCTAGAGATTAGAGTTTTTAGATTTTTTTTTTTATTAGTTAGTTTTTTAGTATGTTTCTTTTTATTTACGAGACCTTAGCTATGCTTTTAGTTAGTAGATATTGTATAGAATGTAGTTATGTTTAGAGCTTTTTTTTTTTTTTTTTATTTTTAGTTTAGATTTAAGTTATGTTTTAAATTTATAGTATAGTTTTAGTTGTTTTGTTTTTTTTTTTTTTTAGCTAATTATTTATTGTTTAGTTCTTTAGTGGTTTTTATGAGTAGAGTTGAGATTTATTTATTAGAGTGTAGGTTTTTTTAAGTAGAGCATATTTTATTTTAAGTTTAAGTTTTAGTTTAATAGAGTAATTTTTAGTTTAGTTAGTTATTTTTTAGGTAGAGAGTTTTTATTAGAGCTGTTTTTTTTTTTTTTTATAGAGACTCGTTTTTATGAGAGTTATTTTTCTTTTTTTTTAGATTATTTAGCTTAGTTTAGATTTCTAGAGTAGTGTTTTACGTGTAGGTTTTAGTAGATTTTAGTAGTATAGTTAGTTTTTAATTTAACTATGTTTTTGATTTTATTATAGTGTAGCTAGAGTAAGTCTTACGATTTTTTAGAGATTAGATGTTAGAGACTATTTTTTTTTTTTTATAGTACTAGTAGGAGATTAGTAGTAGTTTTTTTTTTTTAGTATTAGTTTTAGTTTATTTCAGTTTGACTATTTTATAGATGGTAGTTTTAGACTACGTTATTAGTTTAGTTTTTTTTAGTTTTTTAGAGAATGTTTATTAGTAAAGAGTTTAGTTTATGTTTAGTATTTAGTTTTTTTTTACTTTAGTAGATGAGTTTAAGAGAGGGTTTTTTTTGTTTTTTTTAGTCTTAGAAGTTTTAGAGATTCTTGTATAGTCTTAATTTAGTTAGTGTTTTTTTAGAGCAACTTATCTAGTTTATTTTAGTTAGTTTAGTTTAGCATTTTTTCTATCAGTTATAGTTTTAGTAGCTATTTTTACGGATTTTTTATTTATATTTTTTATCATCGTATATTTGTTTTAGTTTAGAGTCTAGAGTTAGAGATTTTTTTTTATTATATTAGTGTTAGTTTATTTTAGGAGAGATTTAGTAGTTTTTTTTTTATTAGAGTCAGAAGAAAGCTATTTTTTTCTCTGATTTAGTATATTTTTTTAGTATATTGTTTTAAGAAGGAGCTTTTTAAGTAGTTAGATACTTTTTTTATTTTAGTATTTCTTATGAATATAGTAGTATTTTTATGTTTTGAAGAGAGTTTGTTTTTGTTTTTTTAGTTTCTTATAGTCAGATAGAGTCTTAGTTTATTTTACTTAGCTTTTAGCTAGGTTTTTTTTTTTTTAGATATTTTTTATTTAATTGAGAGTTATTTTTTAGGTAGATTTCTAGTATTTTATTTTTAAGTTTTGATATTTTTTAGAGCCTTTATAGGTTTTAATTTTAGTTTAGTTTTAGATTTTTTAAGTTTTACGTAAGTTTTAGGTAGTTTAATTAGTTTATTGTTTTTAGTATTTAGTTTGAGATTTAAGTTAATTTAGAGTTTTAGATATGTTTAGCTTGTCTCTTTTAGGTTTTTTATATAGTTTTTTTACGAGCCCTTTAGAGAGTACCTTAGTTTTTTTTTAGATTTTTTTACCGATTTTTTACTTTCTTTTTTCTTTTTAGTTTGTTTTAGGTATAAGGGTTATTTAGTATTTTTAATTTTTAATTTTTTTTTTTTATTTATAGTTTTATAGTTTTAAGTATTTTTTTTAGTAGAGTTTTTTAGTTTTTTTTTAGATTATTTAGTTTTTTTTAATTGTTTTTTTAGAGTAGTTTTTTTTAGGTTTATTTTTTAGAGTTTAGTCGTAGTTTTAGAGAGTTTAATAGATAGATTACTTAGAGTTTTTATTAGGTTTAGTTTAGAAATATTTTAGTTTGAGTAGAGAGTTTTATATTTTATTTTAGGTTTTAGAAGTTTTTTTTAGTTATTTATTTAAGATTTCTTTTAGGTTATTTATTTTTTAAGTATAGATTTTTTTTATAGGTTAGATTATTTTTTTTCAGAGATAGTCTATTTTTTATTAGAGTTTTAGCTTTTAGCTTTAGTTTCTAGTATTTTAGTAGAGACCTTATTCACTTTTTTTTTTATGAGTTTTTTAGTTTAATTTTTTACGTTTGTCGAGAGTTATTTTTAGAGATTTTTTTAGTTTTTTTAGAAGAGACTTTAGAGTTTTTTTAGTTAGTAGAGTAGTGATAGAGGCTTAAGATTTAGTTAAGTAGTTTATGTTTTTTTGTTTTATCAGAGAGAGTTTTTTTTTATTTTAAGCAGATTATTTTTAGTTTTAGTCATTTTTAGTTTTTCTAGGAAGAGATGTAGTAACAGATTAGATTTAGTTTTTTATTTTTTAGAGATTTTAATATTTTTTTTTCTAGTTTTTATTTTTTTAGAGATTTTAGTAGTATTTTATTTTTCTATTCATTTAGAGTTTTTTTTTAGTAGCTTTTTTTTTTTTTTTTTAGTAGTTTAGTTAGTTTTTTTAGGATTTTTTTTTTATATTTTAGGAGGTTTATTTTTAAGAGTTTTTATTTTTAGAGAGTTACGAGAGCTTTTAGTAGGTTTAGATTTTTTAGATAGAACAGAGATTTGAGAGACCTTTACTATTTTTATTTAGATTTTTAGAGAGCCAGAGTTTAGTTTTAGTAGATTTTAGTTTTTTTTATTAGTTTTTTAGTTTTTTTTGATAGATTTTTTCTATTTAGATTTTTTTAGTTTATTTAGTTTTTATTTTTTTACAGATTATCATATTTTTTTTTAGTTTATTGTTTTTTTTAACGCGTGAGCTTAGTTTATTTTTTTAGGAGTTAGGAGCTTTGTATTTTTAGTTAGAGAAATGCTTTTTTCTTAGTAGTAGTTTTTAGTTTAGAGAAGTAATTTATTAGTTTTAGGTAAGTTTTTAGATTTTTTTTTTGCTATAGTAGGATATTATATTCTTTTATTTTTTTTTTTTTATTTAGAGAGCACCTATTATTTTTTTTTTTAGTTTTAGGATTTTTTTTCTTTTTTTTTTAGTTTTAGACTTTTAGAGATTGTTTTACATAGAGCTTTTTTTTTAGATTAAGAGACTTAGATTAGTAGAGTTTTTTTAGTTTTTTTTTTACTTTAAGTTTTTTTTAAGTTAGTTTTATTTATTTTTAGTTCAGAGTAGTACTAGATTTTTAGTAGGTTTATGTTTTAATTTATTTTATTAAGTTTCTAGTTAGAGTTTTAGTTTTTTTAGATTTAGTATTAGAGCCCTCTTTTTATTTTTAGAGTTTTTTAGTTTTAGAGATCATTTTATTTTTAGAAGATATAATTTAAGGTTTAGTTAAGTAGAGAGTATTTAGAGGTTTTTTTTAGTTAGAGTAGATTAGAGTAGTTATAGAGAATTTTTTAGTTTTAGTACTTTTTCTTTTTAGTAGTTAGGTAGAGTAGAAACTTTTCTTTATTTTTAGTTTTTTTATTTTTTTTTAGATTACTTAGTAGTTAAGAAGATTTTAGCTTTAGAGCTTTTTAGAGAGAGGGGGGGGGGGGGGGGGGGGGGGAGGCCTAGGTTTTTTTTTTTTTTTTTTAGTTTATTAGAGAGTTTTTAGATAAGACGTTTTTTTTAGTTTTTAGAGTAGGTTTTCTTTTCTTTTAGTAGTCTTTAGTTTTAGTAGTTAGAGTATTTATTTATATTTAGAGAGATATAGTTTATAGAGCAGGTAAATTTTTTTATTTATAGGATAATTTTTTTTTAGAGAGTAGAGAGTTTTAAACTTTAGTAAGTTAGTTATTATTTAGTGTTATTTTTTTAGATTATGTAGTATAGTTTTTTATTTTTAGTTTAGTAGAGTATTTTTAGTTTTTTAGTTTTTTTTTTTAGATTATGGTTAGAGTAGCAGTTTAGTGTAATTAGTTTTTTTATTAGATTTTTGAGATATAGTTTTAGCTTTAGTAGGTGATATTGAGAGTTATGTTTAGATATTTTTTTTAGTTTTTATTATAGTTATTTTCTGTTTTACGAGAGTTTGTTAGATATATTTTTTTTTTTTTTTATTATGAGAGTACGTTTAGAGATTGTTTAGTATTTTTTTATGTTTCTTCTTGTTTAGTAGGTTTTGAGTTTTAGTTTTAGATTTTAGAGATTTATTTTTTATTAGCATTTTTACGCTAGAGAGTCTATCTTTAGTAGAGTTTTTTATTATTTTTTTAGTCAGATTTATAGTAGTAGAGTATTTAGAGTTTATTTAGAGAGAGTAGAGATTTATTTTTTAGTTAGGTAGAGATAAAAGTAGTATAGTTTATTTTTATGGTAGATTTTATTTTTTTTTTAGTTTTTTTTTTATAGACTATTAGAGACGTTTATTGTATTTTTAGTATATACTAGTTAGAGTTTATTAGTCGAGAAGTTTTTATTTTATTAGTTTTTTAGATTTTTATTATATTATTTTAGTTCAGATGTATACGGAGTTCAGTTTTAGTTAGATAGTCAGTTAGTAGTTAGTTTTGTTTATTATGTTAGGTAATTTTTAGTTTTTAGATTATTTTTAGTTTTTTGATTTAGATTTTTATTTATTTTTATGACTTAGTTTTTTTAATTATTTTACGATATTAGTCTAGTTTTTTTATTATTTTAGTTTTATGTTATTTTTTTTTTTTTATAGAGAGTGTCTGGTTTTCTTTTAGTTTTTTTTAGAGTGTAAGAATTTTTTTTTTTTTTTTAGTTTTTTTTAATTTAATTAGGGTTTTTCTAGAGATTTTTATAGAGTTTAATTAGATAGATCTTAGTTTTTACGAGAATTTAGTTTTTATTTTTTAGTTTTAGTTAGTTTATTTTACGGAGAGTTTTTTTATATGAGATTTTTCGGATAGAGAGTATTTCTTTTTTTAGAGGTTCAGAGCTTAGTAGTTTCGTTTTTTTTAGTTTTAGTTTTTTTTTATGTTTAAGATTAGATTAGCTAGTTTAGTTAAGAATCTCTTTTATAGCTATTAATTTTAGAGTTTTTTTAGAGTATTTATTTTTTAGAGATTATTTAGGTTTTTTTTTTTTTATATTTTTTTTTTATTTTAGTAGAGAGACTTTTTTTTTTAGTAGACTTTAAGATTTAGAGTTTTTTAGTTTAGAGAATTTAGTTTTAGTTAAGTAGAGATTTTTTTATTTAACGAAGTTTTTCAGTATTTATAGTTTTAGTTTTAGAGGAGATTTTTTTTTTTTATTTTAGTAGAAGAGAGAGTTTTAGAGTATTAAAGTTTTTTTAGTATTTTCGTTATTAGTAGTTTAATGTTTATTAGATTTTCTTTATTATTTAGTTAGCTATGTTTTAGGAGGTTTAGTTAGTAGTTTAAGAGCTTTTTAGTTTAGGGGGTTTGTTTTCTATTTTTAGTTGTATTTTAGAAGTAGTTTTTAGTAGTTTTTTAATTTTATTAGTCTAGTAATTTTTATTTTAGATAGTTTAGATTTTTATTTTTTTTTTTATTTAGTTAGAGTTATGCTTTTCTTTTTTTATAGAGTTTTTAATATAAGGCTATGAGGCTTAGAGAGTTATACTAGTTTTTGAGAGGTTTTTTTATATGTATTTAGTTTTATTTAGTATTTATATTTAGTTTTAGATTAGTAGATAGTTTAGGAGATTAGTAGTCTTTTAGCTTTAGTTATCGAGCATAGTTTTTTTATCTTTCAGTTTTAGGGTAGTATAGAGTTTTGAGCCTTTATTTTTAGTTAGGCTTTTTTATTTCTTTAGTTTTTTTGTTTACTAAGTTCTTTTAGAGGTTATTTTAGCGGAGGCTGAATATTAAAGATTAGAAGAGGTTATATAGAGGTTTTTTTTAGATTAGAAGTTTTAGAGAAGAGTTAGAGAGTAGAGTTTTTTTAATTAGTTTTTCTTTTTATTTTTATAAGTTTTATTAATTTACTTTATATTTTTTATTTTTTTTTTTTTAGAGTAGAGTTGTTAGTTTAGAGAGTTAGTAATTTTTATGTTAGATAGTTTTTTAGTTTAGTATTAGACAGTTTTATTAGTTATAGTATTTTTATTAGTAGTTTAGTAGAATTTTTAGTATTTTTTTTTGAGATTTTTTTTAATTTTTTTTAGTAGTTTTATTTTTTAGTAGAAGGTTTTTAGAGTTTTTATTTTTTTTTAGAGTATTAGTTTTTTTTAGTTTAGTATCAGTTCTTTTTTTTAGTAATATAGTTTTTTTTAGTTTATTGGAGGGGGGGGGCTTTTACTGTAGTAGTTTTTTTAGATTATAGTAGTGTAGTTAGTTAGTTTTAGAGCTAGATTTTAACGGTTATTTTTTTTGAGAGGTAGAGTATTTTTTTAGGGGGGGGGGGGTTTTTTTTAGTTTATAGTTAGTTTAGTTATCTAGTTATTTTTTTTAGTTTTATAGACAGAGTAGTTTCCTTTTTTTTTTTAGTATTTAGTTTAGTGGTTTTTTTTTAAGTGGGGGGGGGGTTTTTTTTATGAGATTTTTTATTTTTTAGTAGAGCCTATATTAATTTTTTTTTTAGGTTATCTTAAGATAGTTTTTCATTCTTAGTTTTTAGATGATATAGAGTTTTAAGAGAGATTTCCTAATAATTTTTTTTAGATAGATTGAGTTTTTGTTAGTAGGTTAGAATCGAGAGTAGATTATTTTTAGTATAATTTCGTTTTTTTTTAGTTTTTAGATTTTAGTTAGCGTTTTAGTTTTTATTTAGTTTTTTTTTTAGTAGGTTAGATAGACTTTTTAGTAGGAGTTTTTTATATAGTTTTTTTTTCTTTGTTTTATTTAGTTTTTAGATGTGTTAAGATTATTTATTTTTTAGTTTTTTTTTTTTTTTTATTAATTTTTTTTAGAGGGTTTTTATAGTTTTTTAGGACTTTTTAGAGTTTTTATGTATAGTAATAGACTTTTTTTAGTTTTAGATAGTAGAGGTTTTTAGTTAGTTTAGATTTAGTAGAGTTTATTTTAGAGTTTTTAGATTTAGAGATAGCTTACGAGGAGAGTAGATTCTTACTATATTTTATTTTATTTAGATTTTCTTATGTTAGAAATTTTTTTTTTAGGTTTTTTTTTTTTTAGAGCTGCAGTAGGGAGTCTTATAGTGTATTTTTAGGATAGAGTAGTTTAGTTTACTAGATCTAGTTCTTAGAGGTTATTTGTCTTTGTTAGACGAGTTACGTTTAGATTATGTAGAGTAGTTTATAGATTTTAGTAGTTATTTAGTTAGCTCAGAAAGTTTTCTTTTTATTTATAGTTTCTATTCTTAGATTACGTTTTAGCTTATTTAAGAGTAGAAGAGTTAGTTTTTTAGTCACGTTTTAGTTTAGCTAAGGTTAGAGAGTTTTTTTAGTACTAGTTTAGTATTTTTAGTTAAGAACGTTTACTAGTTAGTAATTTTTCTTGATTGTTATAGAGTAGCTAAGGTTTATTAGAGAGTAGATTTTTTTAGTTTTTTTTATTTAGGTAGTTTTTTTTTAGATTTTTAGAGTTTTTTAGTCTTTATATAGAGTATAGTTTAGTTTTTTATGAGTGATTTATTTTAGTTTTTTTTTATATGTTCTGTTTAGTTTTTTCTAGTAGTTTTATTAGAGAGAGTTTTTCGTTTTTTTTTTTTTTTTTATTAGTTTAGTAATATTTATTTTTTATGTACGATAGTTAGTTTTTTAGTTATCTTAGCTATGCAGAGAGTTGTTATACAGTTTTGTTAGTTTTCTTTTATTTTAAGTTTTTTAGTTTTTTAGAGTGAAGGTAGAGATTTTAGATAGAGTTAGAGAACAGAGCCAGAAAGAGCTTATACCGAGTTTTTTTTTTATAGTTAGTAGTCGAGTAGTTTTTTAGAGAAGTTTTTATTATTATTTTAGATTGTTAGAGATCCCATTATTATAGGGGGGGGGGGGGGGGGGAAAAAGTAGAGATTCTATATTAGTTTTTGTTTAGATAGTAGTTTATTTTTAAAGATTTTTTAGTAGTGTAAGTTTAGTAGAGATAGTTTTTTAGTTAGTATTCTTACGAGAGCTCGTTTTTATTTTTTTAAGTTTTTTTAGGTTTTTTTTATTTAGAGAGTGCAAGTTAGTAGGTTTAGAGAAAGAGATTAGTAGAGAGGTGAACATTTTTTTACAATTTTAGGTTTTTATAGTTTAGAAGTTTTAAGATATCTAGAGGAACGTCTTTTTTTTAGGTTTCAGTTTTTTAGTTCAGACTATTTTAGAGAGTGTTTTCTAGCTTTTAGTTATTAAGTTTTTTAAGTAGTTTTTATAAAGTTAGAGATGCAAGTTTTACTTTTTCTTCTTCTTTTGATCTAGTTTAAGTCTAGTTTCTTTTAGATTAGTTCGTTTTATTTATTCTTTTTACGCTTTTTATTTTTAAGTTAGAGAACGTTTAGCTGAGATTTTTTAGTAAGAGTATAGAGCTTAGTATCTAAGTTTAGAAGAGGTTTAGAGTAGATTTTATTTTTCTTCCTTAGTTTTTTTTTAGTTCGTTTTTTAGTATTTAGCTAGTAGATTAGATTAGAATAGAGTAGATTTTTAGTTTTAGTTTTAGAGTTTATTTATGAGGTTTTTTGTTTTACGTACTTTTTTTAGAGAGTATTAGAGAGTTTCTAATAGAGATAACTATGTAGAGAGTTCTATAGTTAGAGTGTTAGAGAGAGTATAGTTTTAGAGACTAGGTTTTAGAATAGAGTATGAGCCTAGTCTCTAGTTTTTTTAGATAGTTTTATTAGTTTTGAATTTACAAATTTTTTTTTTTTTTGTTTTTTTTCATTTTTAGTTTTATTAGAGAGAGCTTTTTTTAGAGGACGTCTTTTAGCTTTAGCTTATTAGTTTTTTTTTTAGAAGGTAGAGAGAATATTTTTTTTTTATTTAGAGTTTGTTACGATTAGTTAGTAGTTTATGTTTTAGTTCGTAGGTAGTAGTAATAGTTTTTATGAGAGTGTTTTTATTTTAGATATAGTTTTAGTTTTAGAGAGAGCTTTTTTTTTTTTTTTTTAGACGGGGTTTTCGAGAGCCTTTTTATTATTTTTTAGATTTTAGTAGGATTTATGTAGTTATTTTTTAGTAGAATTAGTTTTTTAGTTAGATATTTAGTAGAGTTTAGGTAGTTTAGTTGTTTAGTTTTACTAGATTTTAGGTAGATTTAGTTTATAGTTTTTTTTTTTTTTTTTTTTTTTTTTTAGCTAAGTTTTTTTTAGCCTATTTAGATTTATTTAGAGTTAGTTTAGAGGTAGTTATTTTTTATGAGTTATAGACTTAGTTTTACGTTTTAATTTAGATTTTTAGAGAATTCCTTGATTTTTTTTTTTTTATAGAGCTTAGTTTTTAGGTAGTTTAGTTTTTTTTAGGATAGATAGTTTTTTTTTAGTTATTAGAGTTTACGAGATAGTTCTTTTAGAGTTTTTTATTAGGTTAATACATTTTTTATAGATTTAGATTTTAAGCATTTTAGTTTAAGTTAGATTTAGTTTATGTTTAGTTTTAGGCTTTAAGATTTATTTTAGATTTGAGTTTTATATGTTTAGTGAGTATTTTACTTTTAAGCCTTTTTAGATTTTTTAGTATTTATTTTTATTTTTTTAGAGAGCTTTAAGTTTTAGAGTTTTTTTAGTTTTAGTTTTAGTTACTTAATAAATAGTAGTTTAGTTTTTTAGTCTCTTTTTTTAGAGTTTAGAGTAGTAGTAGAATCAGTTTTTTAGTTTTTTTTACGAGGTTTAGATTTAGTTTCTTATTTAGGAGTTTACTAGTTTTTTGTTATTTTATTTTTTTGAGTTTCTTTTTTTTTAGTTTTTTTTAAAGGAGATTAGGTTTAGGTATGTAGTTCTTTACTAGAGTTTTTTAGAGTTAGGTAGAGTTTTAATTTTTTATAGTTAGTTTTTATTTTTTTTTTTGTTTAGTTAGTATCGAGTTAGGTTTTTTAGAGAGACTTTTTTAGTAAGTTAGTTCTTAGTTTTTTTTGAGTTTTTCTTTAGTGTTAGTTAGATATATTAACTTTAGTGTTTTTTTAGTAGATTAGTTTCTAGTAATGGGTTTTTAGTTTTTTAGACAGTTATCTTAAGAGAAGATAGTTATAGTAAGTTGATTTTTTTTACGTATTTAGCTTTTTTTTAGAGAGTTATTAAGATTTTTTTATTAGTTATTTTTTTTAGTTTTAGTTTGTTTTTTGTTAGTAGTTAGTTTAGTTAGTTTAGCATTTAGAGATAGATTTTAGATTTAGTTTTAGTTTTTTTTTAGTTTTTTTTTATGAGTTTTATTAGCTGAGTAGTTAGATTTACGAGAGCCTTAGATAGTTGTTAAGAGATAATCGAGAATTTTTTTAGTTTATTAGATAGAGGTAGTTTTTTTTTTTTTTTATTTTTTCTTTTAGTCAGTTGTAGAGTTTAGAGTTTTTTTTTTTTATTTTATAGAGTTTTTTTTATTTAAGAATATTATAGTCTTTTAGTTTATGCTTTATTTTAGAGTTTTTTTTTTTATAGTATTTTTTTTCAGTTTATTATTTTAGATAGAGGTTTTTTTTTAAGAGATTTTTTAGAGTACTATGAGTTTTTAGATTAGTTTTTTTTTTTTTACTTAATTAGTTTTAGTTTAGTAGTTTTTTTTTTTTTTTATAGTTTTTTTTAGGAGTTTTTTAGTTTTTTTTAGAGTGCTTTTTAGTTTAGAAGTAGTTTATTATTTGATATTAGATAATTAGTTTTTTACTAGTTTTTTTTTTATTTTTTTAGTTTTTTTATAAGGTTAGTGTATTTATTTTTTTTTATAGTGTAATTTTTAGTTAGTTTAGTAGAGAAAGCTCGTAGTAGTTAGTTATTTTGTTTATTTAGAGATTTTAGATTATAAGAGATTAGAGATGTTTTTTTAATGTCCTTAGATAGATTCTTAGTTGTTTCTTTTTTTTAGTTCTAGTTTATTTTATTTTTTATTTTAGGTTATTTTTTTTATTAGAGTAGAGGTTTAGTTTTATGTTTTTTAGAGTTATATTGTGTGGGAGTAGTAGGGTTTTATTGTTTTAGAGAAGAGTATAGTTAGTTATAGTTATGTTCGTTTTTTTAGTAGTTTTATCTTTAGAGGGCAGAGTTTAGAGTTTTAGAGAGTTTTTTTTTAGTTAGAGTAGATTTTTTATTTTTTTTTCATTATTTTTTTTTGTTTTTATAGTTTTCGGAGAGTAGTTTTTTTTTATTATTTTTACTTTGTTTTTTTTTTATGATTAGAGAGTCTTTTATTATTTAGAGTTTTTTCAGAGATAGCGTTTTAGTAGTTTTTTAGATTTTTTTTTAGTTTTTTTTAGTTTTTTTAGTTAGAGGTGTGTTACAGTGTTATTTTTAGTGTTAATTTTTAGATTTTTTAGTTAGGAATTTATGAGGTTTTTCTAAATAGTTTTATTTTTTTAGATTTTTTTTTTTTTTTTTTACGTATAGAGAGTTATTTTATAGGTTTTTTTTTTAGATTTCTTAGAACTTTAGAGTTAGTATTATCTTTATGATTTGTTACGGAGAGTTTTTACTTCTACGAGTTTAGTTTTTTTATCTTTTAGAGTTTTTTTTTAGTTAGTTTTTTAGACTTTTATTTTTGAGATTTATTAATTGGATATTAAGATAGTCTAGGTTTTTTTAGTTAGTATTTTATAGATTTTAGAGCTTTTAGAGCTAGAGAGTTATTTTATTTAAGATAGATTTTTTTTTAGTTTATGTTTTTTTTAATCTATTAGTAGTTTTTAGTTTTATTTAGATTTTTTTTACGTTTTAGTTTTTTTTTTTTTTTTTTTTTTTAGTTTATTTTTTAGTTTAGGCTTTAGAGAGTGTCTTAAGTTTAACGAGTTTTTCGCAAATTGTTAGTTTAATTTGAGAAAGATATTTATTTATTTTAGATAGTCTTAGTATATGTAGTGTTACTGTTTTTTTTCTGAGATTATTTTTTTTTTTTTTAGGCTTTTATTAGATTTTTTGAGAGAGTTTTAGTAATTTTTTAGATTATTTAGATTTAGAGACTTTTAAGTAGTTAGTTTAGAGAGTGTGTTTTATTTATTTACGACTTTTAGGTGTATCGAGGGGTGTTATTTTTTTTTTTAGTATTAGTTTTGTAGTATATTTTAAGAGTTAGTTTTTAGTTTATTATATTTAGATTAGTTTTTTATTTTTTAGGGTGAGTATTTTAGTCATTTAGACTTTTTTTTTTTTTAGTTTTTTTTTTAGATTTTTAGTTATAGTTTAGTAGTTTTTATTTTTTATAGTAGAGATTTTTTTATTTAGAGTGTTTGGTTTAGTAGTTTTAGAGTCTTAAGATTTTTTTAGTTTATTTTTATTTAGATATTTTCATTTTTACAAGTTTTAGAGTTTATTTTAGTTCTTTTTTTAGTTAGTTAGGAGAGCTAGTTATAATTTTATTTTAGTAGAAGTTTTTAGTTTAGCTTAGGTTAGAGATAGTTTTAGCTAGTATAAGTTATGTTAAGTTAGTTTAGAGTTTTTAGATAGTTTTTTTTTTCTAGATTTAGTATTTTTAAGAGGAGTCATTAGTTTTTTAGAAGTATTATTAGAGAGTTATTAGAGTTAGAGTACTTTGTTTAAGAGGAGTTTTTTTTTTAGTTTTTATTTTAGTATTAAGATTAAGTTTAGAGGTTTTTTAGTTTTTTTATAGATTTTTTCTACTTAATTAGTTTAGTACTTATTTTTACGAGTTTAGGTGTAGTTATTTTATTTTTGTTAAGATTTTTTTTTCTTTAAGAAACTAGTTAGTTATTTTACATTAGTTTTTAGAGATAAGATAGGTAGAGGATTTACATTTTTTTTTTATTATTTTATATTTTTTTAGTAGGGTTCTGTTTTTTTTTTTAGTTTTTTTTCTTTTTTTTACTTTAGGAGTTAAGTAAGCTTTTTTTCATTTAAGATACAGAGTCTTTTTGAGTTTTAGTTCTAGTAAGATTTACTTCATTTCTTTCTAGTTTTTCTTTTTATTTAGATAGTCGTTTAGTTTAGATTTATTAGATCTTTAGGTTAGGAAGATTTACGAGATTTTTTACGAAGCTTTTTTTTTTTTTTAGAGTTTTTTTTTCTTAGATGTTTTTTTAAGATATTTTATGGTTTTTTACGTTAGTTTAGGTTTCTTAGATTCGTTTACTAGTTTTCTTTTAGTTTAGAATTAGAGTTATTTTATTTTTTTTTTTTTTTAAACGAGATAGTAGTTTATATTTTTTTTAGAGAGAGTGACTTTTTCTTAGGTTTAGAGGGGATGTGATTTTTAGAGACCAGTTTATAGATTCTTTTTATTTAGATTTACTTTTATTTTTTTTAGGGTAGATTTTACTTATACGATTTTTTTAGATTTGTTTAGAGAGCTAGTTAGAGAATTTTTTAGAGTTTTATTAGTTTAGTTTAAGGTAAGAGAGTTTAGAGTAGTTTAATTTTTTTTAGTTTTAGATTATTTATGAGTTATTAGATTTAGGTAGTTTCTTTTCATTTAGTGTTTACGTTATTTAGGTTTTTATTATTTTTTTTTGTGTTTTTATTTTTTTTTTTTTTTGTTTTTTTTTTTTTTTTTTGGTTTTTTTATTTTTTTTTTTTTTTTTTTTAGTTTTTATTTTTTTTGTTTTTTTTTTTTGTTGTTTTTTATTTTTTAGTTTAGTTTTTTTGTTTTTTATGGGTTTATTTTGGTTTTTTTAGTATTATTTTTTTGGTTTTTTTTTTTTTTTTTATTATTTTTATTTTTGTTTTTTTTTGTTTTTTTTTAGTTTGGTGTTTTGTTTTTAGTTTTATTGTTTGTCGGGGTGTTTTTTTATTGTTTTGTTTTTAGTTTATTTTGGTTTTTTTGGGTTTTTTTATTTTTTTATTTTTTCTTAGTGATTTTTGGGTTTTTTTGTTTTTGGCTTTTTTTAGTTTTTTTTTTTAGTTTTTATTTTTTTTTAGTTTATTTTGAGTTATTTTTTTTTTTGGTGTGTTTTTAGTTTAGTTTTAGTTTTGGGAGTTTGTAGTTTTTTTTTGTTTCTTTTTGGTTTTTATTTTTTTTTTTTTTTGTTTTTTTTTTTTTTTTTTTTTTAGGTTTTTTTTGTTTGGTTTTTTATTTAGTTTTAGTTTTTTTTTTTTTTTATTTGGAGTTTTGTTTTGTATTTTTATTTTTTTTTTTTTTTAGTTTTTTGTAGTTTTAGTTGGGGTTTTTTTTTTGGTTTTTTTTTTTTTTTTTTTTTTTAGGTTGGTAGTTTAGTTGTTTTATTTTAGTTGTTTTAGTTTTTAGTTTTTTTAGTTTTTTTTTTTTAGTTATTTGGTTTTTGGTTGTTTTTTGTTTATTTTTTTTTTGTTTTTTTGTTTAGTATTTTTTTTATTTTTTTGGTTTTTTGTTTGTTTTTTGATTTTTTTTTTTTTTTTTTTTTTTTTTTTTTTTTTTTGTTTTTTTTTTTTTAGAGATTTGTTTATTTTTTTTTTTTTTTTCGTTTTGTATTTTGTTTTATTTTGTTTTTTTTGGTAGTTATTTTTAGTTTGTGGTTTGTTTTTTTTTTTATTTTTTTTTTTTTTTAGTAGACTTCTTTACTAGAGAGCTTTTTTTAGATATTTTATTTTTTAGTATTTACGTAGTAGAGACACCGCTTAGTAGTAGCGTAGTTTGGATTTTTTTTTATTTTAGTTTTTTTTAGAGGATTAAGTTTTTTTTTTTTTTTAAGAGAGGTGTTATTAGAGTTTCGATATATAGCTGATGTTTTTTTTTTAATATTTTTTTTTTGTTAGATTTAATATTCTAGATTAGTTATTAAGTTTAGAGACTATAGTTTAATGATTAGAGTTTAGGTTAGAGCTTAGATTTTTAGTGTTCTTTTTAGAGGATAGTTAGAGATGTCTGTAGAGCCCGTTGTTTTACGGCTTTTTTTTTAGGTTTTTAGTTTTTTTGTATTTTTAGTTTTTTTTTTTATTATAGAGTAGTTTTTTTTATTTGATTTCGTTTTATTTTTTTTAGGGGTGGGGGGTTTTTTGTTAGTTTTTTTAGAGTTAGTTAGAGTTGGCTTTTTTTTAGCTTTCTTTATGTTAGAATGCTAGTATTTTTTCATACCATTTATTTAGTACTTAGTTTTTAGTTTTTTTTTTAGGTTTTTTTAGCGTTAGATTAGTTTTAGTTTTTTTGTTTTTAGCTTTATTATTTTATGGAGTATTAGTTAGTTATTATTATTAGAAGTTTTTTCTTATTAGACGTTATCTTTTTTTATTTTTCTTTTTTTTTATATTTTTAGAGATTTAGATTAGCAGTTTAGTAGAGGTTAATTAGTTTTTTAGTGTTATTGAGTTTTTTTTTTAGAAGAGTAGAGATTTAGTTTTTTGTTTTTAGTGTTTCTTTAGATTATTAAGATTTTTATTTCTTAGAGGGGTTTTATTGTTTAGAGGGTCTTTTTTTTTTAGTGATTTTAGATAAGGTTTTAGTTTAGACGAGGGCTTTTTTTTTTTAGTTGTTAGTCTTAGTATTAAGAGTATATTTTTAGTTTAGTTTAGATTAGATTTTAGCTTAAGGTTAGTATTTTAAGTTACGATTAGTAGTTTTTTTTAGACTTTTATTTAGATTAGTTTTTTTTTTAGTAGTTATTTTTTTTAGATATTTATGAGATTTCTTAGCTAAAGGATTAGTAGATAGTTAGAGTTTTCAGGTAGTTGACGAGTTAGTAGTCTCTAGTAGTTAGTTTAGTTTTTTTTTTGAGCTTTTTTTACTAGTTTTATTTTTTTAGGTTTTAGATTTTTTTTAGTTTTCTAGTTTAGAATACTCGTTTTTTTATAGTTATGGAGTATAGTTTTTAGAGGTATTTTAGAGAATTGTTTTTTTTTAGTTTTTAGAGTTTTTTATTTTCTTTTTAGTTTTTTTTTCTTTTTTTAGATACTTTTTAGTTTTTTTTTATTTATTTAGAAGTGATTTTATTTTAGATTAGGTTATAGGTAGAGTTTAGAGAGGTAGATATTATTTAGCTTTTATAGATTTAGTTTTAGAGTTTTTTTAGATTTTTTTTATTATTTGTAGTAGCTAGTTTATTAATTAGTTTTATTAGGTTTTAGTTAGTAGATTAGCTTATTTAGAGTTAGTTTAGGTTAGAGTAGTTATTAGTTAGTAGATTTAGTAGTTTAGTTAGCTGATATTCTAGTTAGAGTTTAGTGTTTTTGAGGGGGGGTTGTTAGTAGAGGGGGGGGGGGGGGGGGGGTGGGAATTTCTAGAGGTAACGAGTATGTTTATTCTTTACCGGAATAGTTAACTGTTAGCCTACTTTCCGCTTTTTTTTTAGATTTTTTTTTTTTAGTTTATTTTTAGGTTTAGATAGTATTTATATTTAGAGTTTTATATTTTTAGAAGAGAAAATTTTCGAGAGTGTTTTTTTTTCTTTTTATTTTACGTTTTTATAGAGAATTTATTCTTTGTTTTTTATGTTTTTTACTCAGAACGTAGTTTTTAGTATTTTTTTAGGTTTCTTTTATAGTCAGAGAGCGAGAGTTTTTAGGCTGTTAATTTTTTTTGAGTTACGTTTTAGTATAAGAGATATCGTTAGAGTTATTCTTTTTTGGAAGAAGTTAGAGGACTTTTTTTTGTTAGAAGTGAGGTTTTTTTTATAGTATTTTTTAGGAGATGCCTTTTATTAAATAGAGTAGATTTTTAGTTTAGTATAGTTTAGTAGAGTAGTATGTATTTTTCTTTTTATTTTTAGAGAGAGTGTGAATTTTTTAGGCTTTTTTTTTTAGATGATAGAGAGTTAGAAGGTTTTTATTTATAGTTTTTATTTTTTAGTAGGTTAGGGGGAAAAAAAAAACTAGGTACATTTATAGATTAGTTAGTTTTAGATTTTTTAGTTGGTTGTTAGTTTAGTTGTGTGAGATTTTTAGATATTAGTTCTAGGTTTTTGTAGAAGTTTTATTTTATGAGTTGTTTTATTACAACCCGTGGTTCAAAGTAGGCTTTTGGTTTAGAGGCTAGAAGTAGAGTTTATTTTAAGGTTTTTTGTTAGGAGGAGAGGCGGTTTCTATTTTTACTTAGTTAGTTATAGGTAGTTAAGGGGGGGGGGCTAGGGGGGGGGGGGGGGGGGGGGGGGGGGGGGGGGGGGGGGGGGGGCGTTAGGTTAGTAATAGAGGGGTAGTTTTAGTAGGGAGTTTTTAGTAGGAGTTTTTTCTTTTAGTAGATTATTTAGAGTAGTTAGATGTTTTTTTAGTTTTTTTAGGTGTGTAGAGAGGTAAGATTTTTAGAAGTTTGTAGCGTAGTGTATAGCTAGTTATATGATTAGGGCTCTTTGTTTGTTATGATAGATATTCTGAACATGTATACTATGTTATTTTAGTTATATTTTGTCGTTTTTTTTTTATTTTTAGTAGATTAGTTAGTTTTGAGAGATTTACGAGTTAGAGGTTAAGAGAATTTACTAACTAGACTTTTAGGATTTATAGTTAGATAGGGGGGGGTTAGCTTTTTTTTATTTTAGTAGTGTTGTTTTTTTTATTTTAGTTTTGTGTTTTGTTTTTTTTATTTTTATTTTTTTTTTTATAGTTATTTTTGTTTTTAGTCTTTTTTTTTTTTTTTTGTGTTAGGATTTTTTTCTTGTTTTTTTTTAGTGTTTTTATTTAGTTAGTTTTATGGGATTTTTTTTTTTTTTTAGTTAGTTTTTTTTATTGTTAGTTTTTTGTTTTATTTTTTTGGGTTTTTTTTTATTTTTTTTATTTTTTATTTAGTGGTTTTTTTAGTTTTTTTTAGGTTTTTTTTTTAGAGTTTTTAGTTTGTTTTTTTTTTTTTGGGGGGGGGGGTAGTTTTTTTTTTTTAGAGAATTTTTTTTTAGATTTTTTAAGTAGGTTTTAACGATGAGTAAGAAGTATTTTAGTTATAGAGTTTTAGAGTTAGATTTTATGACCTTTTAGTTTTTTAGTTTAAGATAAGTTTTTTTTTAGAGATTTAGAAATTTTAGAAGAGAGTCGACTCTTTTAGCTCTTCTTTTTCTTTTTTTAGTTACTCAGAGTTTTTTTTTTAGAGTATATTTTAGCGTATTTAGATTATTTAGATACGTAGAGATCTTTATAGCTAAGTTTTATGTTTTTTAGGGGGGGGGGGGGGATTAGTAGATATGATTTTATTTTTTAGATAGCCTTTAGTTTTAGTTATTTTTTTTAGATATAGTAGATTTTTACGTTTTGTTAGTTTAGTTTTTTTTATTTTTATTTTTTTAGTTTTTATTTTTTTATTATTAGTTTTTTTTTTTATTTTTTTAGGTAGTATAGCTTTTAGTTTTAGTTTTTTAGCTTTAGTCTTAGAGCTAGAGTTTTAGAGTTTTTTTTTATAAGATTTAGGTTTTTTAGCTTTAGGAGTAAGATTGAATTTAGTTAATTTAGTTAGCTTTTAGAATTTTTACTAGTTTTTATTAGTATTTTTTATTTTAGTTTAAGTTTTTTATTTTTTTTTAATGCTTTTGATTTTTATTTTATGTTTTTTTTTAGTTAGATTAGATTTAGAGAGGCCAGAGATTTATTTTATTAGTTTAGAGTTTATAGAGTCCATTAGTTTTTACGTCCAGTTCTTTACGTAGGTTTTTTTTTTTTATGTTATTAGATTTTAATTTTTTTCTTTTAGTTTTAGATTTAGTTTTATAAGTAGTTAGTTTATTTTTTTTAGTTTTTAGGGAAAGAAGGGGGGGGGGGCTTTTTTTTTTTTTTTTTTTAGAGATATTTTTTCTTTTTTAGTTTTTAGAGTCTTGTAGTTTACGTTAGATTTTTTTTTTTTTAGATTTTCATACTTAAATTATTCTAGTTAAATATTTTGTTAGGGAGTTTTTAGGTTTTTTTTAGAGAGGTTTTAGCTTTTAGAGTTTATTTTTTTTTTTTTTTTTAAGTTTTTTAGTCTAGATTTATATTATTAAGAGTATATATGTATGTAGTTAGTAGTGTTTGTTAGTTTAGTTTTAGTAGAGATTTTTTAGAGCCTTTTTTAGTTTAGAGGTTAGTACGTATTTTTAGTCTTAGCAGTTTAGAAGAGTTAAGAGAGTTATAGGTTAGAGTTAGTTTTTTACGTAGTTAGTTTTCTTTTTTTCTTTTTTTATTATTTTTTTTTAAAGTTTTTAATTTTTTTTTAGTATAAGTTTTCTGTAGTTTTTTGTTTTAGTTTTTTTATATTTTTTTTTTTAGTTTAGAGTTTAGCTAGATTTTTTTTCTTTTTAGTAAGAGTATTTTTTTTTTGGAGTATTTAGTAGTTTATGTTTTTTTAGAGAGCCTAGTTAGAATTTTATTTTTTAAGGATTGAGAGAGTGTGACTAGAGTTTTACGTTTAGCTTTTAGTAGTTTTTTAGTATTTTAGATTTTAGAGCGATAGATAGTTTTTAGACCTAGAAGCTTATCTATAGAGTAGTCGATTTAGATAGATTAGTTTAGCTAGTTTATGTTATTCTTTTATGTATTTTTTTAGGGTTAGTTTTTATTTTTTTTTTTTATATTAGAGTACTTTATTAGTTATTTAGAGAACATATATGATTAGTTTTTAAGTTTTTTTTTTTATTTATTATCGTTAGAGAGTTATGGTTTAGTTACTAGTTAGAACAGAGTTTGTAGAGTTCTTAGTTTAGATAGAGTTTTTTATTTTTTTTTTTAGTTTTTGTTATAGTAGAATAGTTAGTTCTTATATTTTAGACTAGTAGTTTAGAGTATTTTTAGGCTATTTTTTAGATAACGTATTTTTAGAGTACGATTAGAGTAGTTCTATTTAGTAGTTTAGTTTTAGTCTTTAGTGTTAGAGGCTTTAGATTTTAGAGAGATATTTTTAATATTTTTTTTAGTTATTTTTTTATTAGATCGGAAGCTAGTTAGTTTTAGAATTTATTTTTTTAGTTGTTTTACGACTAGTTTTTAGTTTTAGCTATTTTTAGAGGAAGGTTTAGTTAGAAGTTAGTATTTAGAGAGTTTTTAGGTTTTTTTTTATTTTTTTTAGTTTTTTTTTTTTTTTTTTTTTTTTGTTTTTTTATTCATTTAGAAAATAGAGTTAAGAGATTAGTACTCTTTTTTAGGTTTAGATTTAGATTTTGTAGGTTTTTTCGATTTTGTTATTTTTTATTTATAGTTATAGTAATTATTTTTATTGAGTATAGTTTTTTATGATTCTTTTTAGAGTTTTGAGTTTTTTTTTTAGTTTAGAGTTAGTTTTAGGAGGAGTAGGAGTCCGGTAGAGTTTTTTTTAGAGTTTTATTACTTATAGAAGATAGTATAGAGTTTTTATAGATTTTTTTATTTAGAGTTACGAGTTATATTTTTTAGTTTTTAGGGTTTTTATTACGTGTTTTAGTTTTTCGGTAGAGTTATGTTTTTTAATGTATTTTTAGTTTTATTTATTTTTTTTTTGTATTTTTTAGTTATTTTTTTTTTGTATTATTTAAGTAGTATGGAGTTTTTTTAGTTTAGTAGATACTGGTTAGTTAAGTTTTTTTTTTTTTTTTTTAGTTTATTATTACGAGCGTTTAGTATTATTTTAGTAGTATTCTTTAGCTTAGTTTTTATTTAAACGGTTTTTATAGACTTTTTGTTTAGTTTTTTAGTTTTTTTTTAGTAGTTTTTAGTTTTTAGCCTATTAGAGAGAGATTAGTTAATTTAGGTAGTTTTTTTAGTGTTTTAGAAGACGTGTTGAGATTTTTTATGATAGAGCCTTTTTTTTTGATAGTTTTTTTTCTTACTTAGTAGGTTTTAAGAGTTTTTTTTTTAGTTTTTTTTTTTTATGAGCTTTTTTTTAAGTTTTAGTTAGGTTAGTAAGATATTAGTAGTAAGTTAGATCCTTAGATTTTTTCCTTATAAGATAGTTTTTATTTAGAGGTTAGTATTTTTTAGTAGGTAAGGTTTGTTTTTAGTAGTAATTATTATAGTTTAGAGCTTTAGCTTTACTACTAGAGTAGTTAGAGTTTTTTAGGTTTTAGTAGTTAGGCTTAGTAGTTATTATTTAGTTTTTAGTTAGAGTTTTTTTTTTTTTTAGTTTAGTTTTTAGTTAGCTTTATTTTTATAGAGTTTGATTCAGTGTTACTTAGTAAGGATTTCTTGTTTTTTTTAGAGACCTTTTAATTAGTAGTAGTAGTTAGTATAGCTATTTATTTAGAACGATTTTAGCTAATAGGGGGGGGGGGGGGGGGGAAAAATATGAGGTATTTTAGTGTTATAGTTATTGTGTTTTTAGATTCTTTTTTTATGTTTAGCTTTTTTTTTTTTTAGCTTTTAAGTTATTTTAGTAGTATTAGTTAGAGTTTTAGTAGGGGTATTTTTTTTTTATTAAGTTAGTTTTTTTGAGTAGACGTTTAAGTTTATTTTATTAGTAGTAGTTTTAGTTTTTAGCAGTTTTTTTATAGGTGTTAGTATTTTAGAAGTTTTTAAGCTATTTTTTTTTGTAGCTTTGTTTGTTTCTTTTATTTAGTTTTTTTTTTTAGTTAGTTAGTTTTTTATTAGTATAGTTATTTAGTAATTAGAGTTTAGATTTTTTTTATTTTAGGGGACTAGTTTTTATTATGAGATTATATAGTTTATGAGTTAGAGTTTTAGATTTATAGATAGTTTTTTTTAGTAGTTTAGTAGCTTTTAGTTTGTTTATCTTATTTTTAGTTTTTAGTCATGCGATTTTTTTTTATAGAGTAGTTAGAGATAGTTAGATTTTTTTTTTTTACTAGTATTTTTTTTACTTTAGTATTTAGTTGTTTAATTTAGAGGTTTTTTTTAGTTTAGGTTTAGAGTATTTTTTTATTAGTTTTAGTTTTATTTACTTAGTTTAGATTTTTTTTAGATAGGTTTTTTTAGAGTTTAGGAAGTATGAGTTATATTTTTTAGTTAGTTAGAGTTTTTTTTTTTTTAGATATGTTAGTTGATTTACTTAAGTGTTTATTAGTAGAAGTTTTTTTTAAGGAGTTAGTTAGATAGAGTTTTTTGTTTTATAGTTTTTATTAAGTTTTTTATTTTTTAGTTTAAAATACGTTTAGAAGTTAGAAGTCTTTTTAGTTTAGTTCGATTTTTTTTATTAGAGAGTTTTTTATGAAGTAGTTATTTTTATTATTATTATTATAAATAGTTAGAAGTAGAGATAGAGTTTTAGATTTTTTAGCTAGTTTTAGAGTATTTTGTTACTAGTAGTATAGATTTTTTTATTTTAGGTAGTTTATTAGTAGTTATTTTTTATTTTTTTATTATATTATATTTTTTCTTTCTTAGTATTTTTGTTTTTTTTTTTAGTAGAGAAGTGTATGAGTCTAGTAATTTTTTATATTTAAGAGCAGTTTTTTAGTAGAGTTTTTTTATTTATACGATATTTTAGTAGTTTTTAGTTTTTTAAGTTTTTATAGTTATTTTTTTTTTGTTTAGAGTCTTATTAGTAATGGTTTTATTTTTTTTTTTTTTTATTTTAGTTTTAGAGTCATTTTTTTTCTTTTTTTTTTTGTTTTAGTTAGTACTTTTTTTAGTTAGATATATATTTATTTAGAGAGTTTTTTATTTTTTTTAGTTTATGCAGCTCAAGATTATAGTTAGATAGTAGTTAAGTTATGATTTTTTAGTTTTTTTTTTTTAGAGAGTTATTATTAGTATTTTTTTTATTTTTTTAGAAAGTTTTAGGTTTTAGCAAATTTTTTTATTTTAGCTTTTTTTTTTATTCTTAGTTTATTTTTAGGATTTTAGATTTCTTGTAGAGTTTTTAGAGTTCGTTTAGAGGCTTCCTTTTTAGTTTTTCTTTAGTTTATTTTAGATATTTTTTATCGGTTAGAGTAGTTTTACTTATTCTGTCTAGAGGGGGGGGGGGGGGAAATGGGGGGAAGGGGGTTAGAGATGATTTTTTAGTTTTTTTTAGAGTGATTATCTTTTTTTTAGAGCATTAGTAGGAGATAAGAGTAGTTTTTGTTTTTTGTTTAGGTTACTGGGCTGAGTTAGGTAAGTTTTAGGTTTATTATGTTTTAGAGGAGGCCTTTTTAGTTAAGGTTTTATTTTTAGAGATATTAGTTTTTAGTGTTTATGATTTTTTTTTTAGCTAGAGACTTTAGAGAAGAGTCGTTATATTTTTTTTTAAGAGAGGCTTTTAGATTTTAGTTTTTTATATTTTTTTTATAGTAGAGCTATGAGGATTAGTTTTTAGATCTTTATAGTTTATTTTTTTTTAGGTTTTAATTTTTTTTTTTTAGTATTTTTAGTTTTTTAGTGTTATTTCTTAGTTTTTAGTTTTTGATTTACTTAGATATTATTTAGAACTTAGATAGGTTTTTTAGGTTTATTTAGTTTTTAGGAGTAGTTAGTTATTTTATTTAAGTTACGTTTTAGTTTCTTTTATTATTTAGAGTTTTGAGTTACGTTTTTTTTTTTAGTTTTTTTTTTTTTTAGTAGAGCCAGAGAAGTTATTATTACGAGTTTTTTTAGTTTGTTTAGTTTTAGTTTACTATTTTTTCATTTCTTTCAGTATTTTATATTAGATCTTTTGTTATTTAGAGTTAGTTTTAGTAGAGTTAGTACACGTAGTAGTAGTTTCAGAGTATAGAGTTAGTGTTTAGTTTTTTTCCAGTTAGAGTTATTTTCTTTTTGAGAGTTTTTTTTTTAGTCTATTTATGATTTTAAGTTTAGTTATTTAGCTTTAGGAGAGATGTAACATTTACATTTTAGTTAGTTTTATTAGTTTTTTAAGGTTTTTTTTTAGAGGAGTGCTAGGTAGGTTTAGATTTAGTTTTTTTTATTTAGTCTAGAGATTTCTTTAGTTAGTTATAGATATTTTATTTTTAGTTAGATTTACTCTTTGAGTTTTTAAGTTTTTTTTCATTTATTTTTAATAGTTATTTTAGTTTTTTTTTTTTATCTAGTTTATTAGCAGATTTTTAGTTTTAGTATTAGATAGGTATTTTTTTACGTTTATAATTTTTTTATGTTTTTTTTTTTAGTTTTTTAGATTTTGTTTTTCAGAGTTTCTTACGGAATTTTTTTTTTTCTTTTTAGAGAGAGGATTTTTTTATTTAGTTTATATTTTTTTATTTTTAGTTTTTTTTAAAGAGTTTTTTTTTTTTTTAGTAGAGATAGTTTAGATTTTTTATAGATTTTTTTTTATTTAGGTTTTTTTATTTTTATTTATTTAGTTTTTTTTTAGGTTAGTAATTAGAGTTTAAGTTGTGAATAGTTTTTTAGTTTTAGCTTAGTTAGTTTTTATTTTTTTAGAGTTTTTTGTATTAGTTAGGTTTTAGTTAAGTAGTCTTTTAGTATACAGCGATTTTTAGTTTTTTTTTTTAGTTTTTTTTTTATAGAGAGCTTTTTTTTTTAGAGAGGGCTTTAGTATTCTAGGCAATAGAGCTATTGTTTTTTTTTTTTAGTGTTTTTTAGTTAGAGATTTTTTAGTTTTAATTAGTATGTAGTAGTTTTTTTTTTAGTTAGTAGTTAGTAGTTTTATTTTTTCTTAGTAGAATAGGCGAGAGTTATTAGACTATATATGAGTTTTTTAAGTTTAGTAGTAGAGTTTAGGTTCAGTATTTTTTTTTTTTTTTAGTTTTTAATTTTAACATTATATAGTTAAGTTTAAGTTTTGTTAGTTAGATTTAGTTTAGTTAGGTTTAGAGTTTTGTTTTTTACTTTTTAGTAGTTTTGTAGGTTTTTAGAGAGTAAGCTATAGAGAGTTTTTGAGTTTTTAGAGTTTTTTTTTATTAGCTTATTTAGTAGGGGGGGGGGGGGGGGTAGCTTTGTTTATTAGTTTTTTATACTGAACGGTTTAGATAGTTATTAGGACTTAGTTTTTTTTTTTTTATTGAGTTTAGTTTTTACGGTTATGGTTTAAAAGTTCTTAGTTTTTATTTTTATAGAGAGTACGATTTAAAGTAAGTTTTTTATCGTTTAGAAGGTAGTTATTTTTATTTTTTTAGTTTTTTTTTAGATATCCGTATAGAATCCGTTATTTTTTTCTGTTTTTTTCTTACTGTATTTAAGTTTCTTTAGAGAGTATTTTTTAGTATTATAGTCATATGCCTATTAGAGAGATAGAGACGGTATTTTTTTTTTTTAGATAGTTTAGTTTTTTTAGTTAGTTGTTTAGCGTTTAGTATTTTTTTTTTTTTTTTAGTTACGTAACTTAGATTTATTTAGAGTTATTTTTTAGATTTTTTGTTAGTTAGCAGGAGTAGTTTTTTGTTTTAGGGGGGGGGGGGTGGGGTGGGGGGGGGGGGGATTAATAGAGTTTTTATTAGTTTTTTTAGTATTTTCTAGTTAGAGGATTTTTAGAGATTTTTTTTTAGAGAGTGTGACCATTTTTGTGGGGTATTAGACTTTTTTAGTAGTTTCCGCTTGTCTATTAAGAGCTTTATTTTTTTATAAGAGTTTTAGAGGTTTTTTTTTTTTAGAGTTTATTTAGAGATTATTAGTACTTGTTTTTTGTTATTTACTAGTATGTCCTAGTTATTTCAGAGTTTTTAAAGAGGAGTAGATACGTTATTTTACGCTAGTTTTTAGTAGATTTTAGTTAGAGTTTTTATTTTATTTTAGGGTAGTAGAGTATTAGATTTTAGATTTTTACAGTTTTTCTTTTAGAAGAGATTCTAGCTTTTTTAGAGTTTATTTATTTTAGAGTTGTTTAGTTAGATTTAGAGAGGTTTTTTTGTTTAGTTTTTTAAGAGTTTTTTTAGAGTTTTTTTAGGTACGCAGTTAGGTTATTTTTTATATCTAGTTTTTTATGTAGGTTTTTTAGTTTTTTTTTTTAGATTTTTTAGTTTAGTACTCGAGGAGTATAGATTTTTTTAGTTTTTTTATTTTTTTTAGTTAGGTTTAGTTTAGGTAAATTTTAGGTTTTTTAGAGATCTTTATAGTTTTTACGAGCATGTTATGAGGTTAGTTAGTTTTTTTTAGAGTCTTTAGATTTACTTTTTATTATCTTTTTTTTATTTAGAAGATCCCTGTTAGCTAACGATTTTTTTTTTTTTTTTTTTTAGTTTAGTTAGGTTATTTTAATTTTTTTTAGATTAGAGTTTTTAGTATTTAGAGTTTTTATTAGATGTAGTTCTTTATTTTAGAGGTTATAGTATCAGTAGTTTTCTATTTTTAGTTTAGATTTTTTAGCTTATTAGTAGAGAGTCTAGAGCTAGTATGTAGTTTAGAAAACCGATTTTTTTATATGTTTTTAGATTTTTTTTAAAACGGGGGGGGGGGGGGGGGAAAAGGGGTTTAGAGTTTATGTAGATTAGTTTTTTATATTTATTATGTATTAGTTAGATTTTTTTAGTTTTTTTTTTTTATTTTTTTAGTAGAGTAGTTTTAGAGATACGTAGTTTAGTAGTTGTTACGTGTTCTTTTATTTAGATTTTTTTGTTTTATGTAGATTCTAGAGCTTTTTTTAGTTTTTTTTTTTTTTTTTTAGTTTATTTTAATTTTTTATTTTTTTTTTAGATGAGTGTTTTAGTTTTATTTAGATTTTTAGGTTTTTTTTAAGATTTTACTTTAGTTTTTTTAATTTAGAGATCTTAGGAGTTTTTAGAGCATTTTAGTTTACTTACTTTTATTAGTTTGAGTTTTTAGAGTAGTAGTTTTTTTAGATTAGAGTTATTTTTTAGAGTATAGAGTTAGAAGACTTAGTTTTTAGTAATTAGTTATTAAGGAGAGTTTTATTTTTTTTATTATTAATTTTTCTTTAGTTTTTAGGTTTTTTTTTTTTCTTCTAGTAGAGTTTTTAGTATTTAGCATAGAGTTATTTTTTTTATTTTTTAAGTTTAGTGTTTTTATTTAGTTTTTTTTTATTTTTAATAATTATTTAGCGACATTTTTTTGATTATATTTAATTTTTAGTTTTTTTTAAGTTAAGAGTCTCTAGAATTATTTTTTTTATTTTTTTTTTTTTTTTTTTTAGAGTTTTTTTGTTTTTTTAGATATGTTTATTTTTTTGTTTTTTAGATTATTACACTTAGCATTTTTCTTTTTTAGTTTTTAGAGGATTTTTAGTACGTTAGCTTAGTTTTAGTTTTTTCAGTTAGGTAGTCCTAGGAGAGCAGCTTTTTTACAGATTAGTAATATTACTTTTTAGCTTATTTTTTAGTATTGATTATGTTTTAGAGTTTTCTATTTTAGGTATGACGTTTTTAGAGTTTATCTTTTTTTTTTTTTTTTAGTTAGCAGCACCCCAATTTAATTTTTTCTTAGTATTTTTTAGTCATATAGAGCCCCCCCTAGTTATTTAGATTAGAGATTTTTATATAGTTTTATTTTAGATATTTTTTTTTTTTTTTTTTATGTAGAGGCGTTTTTTGAGATTTAGTAGGTAAAACGAAGAGTTTTATTTTTTTGTTTTTACTTTAAAAAATTTTTTATTTTTTTTGTTTTAGGAGGGTTAAGTTACGTAGATTTTTACTTTTTTAGTATTTTTAGGATCGCTTAGTTTTTAGTTTAGAGGAGTAAGTTTATGCGAGTTAGTTTAGTAGTATTTTTAGTTTAATAGTTTTTAGTAGTTTTAGCTTTTGTTCTAGAGTTATGATTTAGCTTTTTATTATGATTAGATAGATCTTTTTTTTTTTTATAAGTTTTAGTTTTAGTTCGATATTTTTTATTTTTTAGCGTAGTATTTATTTTTTTTAGTCTTTAGCTTTTTAGAGTTTTATAGTTAGATTTTTTTATTGTTTATTTTTTAGAGTCTTTATAGAGTTAGGTATTAGTAGTTATATTACGTTATTTTAGCTTAGTTTTAGTTTATGAGCGCCCCCAATAGTTGTAGCATAGAGAGTTTAGTTATTTTTTTAGAGAGTTTTTCCTCTTTTTTTTTAGACTTAGAGGCTCTTTAGTTTTAGTAAGTTTAAGTAGTAGTTTTGTAGGAAGTCGTATTTTATAAAGATTTAACGGTTAGTTTTTTTTTTAGAGTTTGTAGTAGAGGTTTAGTAGTTATTTTATTAGAGATTGTTTTTTTATTTTTTTAAGAGTTTTTAGAAGTTATTGAGTTTTTTTTTTGTATATTTAGAGTATTAGTTTTTATTGTAATAGAGATTTTAGAGAGCTTTTTTTAGTTTTTTTCTTTTTAGAGGATTTAGTTTTTTTAGAGTGTCTTTTAGTAGTTTTATAGTAGGTTTAGTTAGTGATATGTAGTGTAGTAGTCTTTTTTTTTTTAGAGATTTTCTTTTTATTTTTTTAGATTTATTATTTTTTTTATAGAGTTAGTTTTTTGTTTAGAGAAGTTTTTTTTTACTATAGATATTCTTTTTTTAAGAGTTTTTAGAGTATTAGCGTTTTAGTTACTCGAGCACGTTTAGTTTTTTTTTTATTAGTAATATTTTTTTAGTAGAGTATTAGAAGTAGTAGATTTTTTTTTTTTTTTAGATAGTTTAGTTATTAACGTATATCTATGTAGATATGAGTTTTTAGTTTTTTTTTAGAGAGAGAGTATAGTTTTTATAGAGAAGTAGGTAGATTTTTTTTAGATTTAGAGATTACGTTCTAGTTATTTTTTTTACTTAGAAAGAGTTTTAGTTTTTTAGTATAGGTTATAGTACTTTTTTTAAGACTAGTAGTTTTTGTTTTTTAGTTAATTTTTTATTCTTAGATTTTTAGTTTTTAGAGATTTAGTCTTTTTTTTTTTTTTTTAGAGTAGAGATCTTAATTTTTTAGAGTTTTTTTTTTTAGTATAGTTTTCTTTTTAGTAGAGATTTTTTAGTCGTTTTAGTAGTTTTTTATTTTTTATTTTTTTAGTTTTTTTTTAGGTATTTTTTTCTTTTTTAAGTGTATTTTGGAGCATTTTTTAGTTGTAGTATTAGTTTTTTTATGGTTTTTTTGTTTATTTGAATTTTTTAGTATAAGTTAGAGTTAGTTTGTAGCGCTTTAGTATTAGATTATTTTTTAGAGTAGTAGGTCGTGATAGTGTTTTTTTTTTTTATAGTAGTAGTTAGATAGTATATTAGTTTGTTATTTTAGTTTTTTTTTTTATTTGTTTGTAGTTTAGTTTAGATAATTTAGAGGTTATAGGTAGTCTTAAGAGTAGTTTTAGATTTTAGGTATTTTTTTAGTTTTTAGAGTAGATATTTAGCTAGAGAGTTATAAGACTTTTTTTAGTAATATTTTTTTTTTTTTATTTATCTATTTATAGTAGAGTTTAGAGAGTTTTTTTAGCTATTTATGTTTATTTTTAGTTATTTTTTTAGGTTTTAGTTAGACGTTTAGTTAGTTCTTGTTAAGTAGTTGTTTTTTTTTTAGCTTACTTATTTTTTGTAGTGTTTATTAGAATTAGTAGTTTTTTTTAGTAGGGGTTTAGATTTTATTGAGGAGTAGTATTTATACTTAGAGACTTTTACTTTTTTTAGAAGTAGAGATCATTAGACATTTTAATTTCAGTTTTTTTAATTAGTGTAGTCTTAGAGGTTTAGAGGTAGAATTTTTTTTAGTCCTTTAGTTTTTTAGATTTTTATTTTGTTTTAGTTTTTTATTTTATTGTAGCTTTTCTTTTTTTTTTTGTTATTAGTAGTTTAGTCTTTTTTTATTTAGTTTAGAACGTTTTTTTTTTTTTTTTTTAGTATTAGGTTTTTTACTAGAGTTCCTTTTAGATCTAATGTTTTTTTTTTAAGAGGGGGTGGGGTTATTAGGGTTTAGTTTAGAGTATTTAAGTTTTATTAGGTTTATTTAGAGTTTTAGATTATTTTTTTGTTTTTCTCAGTCTTTATTTTACGAGCTAGTTTTAGTTAGAGGATTTTTGATTAGGTATTTTTATTTATTTTTATAGTTTTTTATTTAGTTTTCTTTTTTAGTTTGTTTAGTTCTTTGTTTTTATTTATGTAGTCTTATCGAAGACTTTAGTCTTTATAATAGAGTTAGGTTGTTCTTTTTTTTTTTAGAGTATTTGAAGTACATTTTAGTAGTATGTTTTGTTTAGTTTTTTTTAGAGTTTTTTTTTTTTTGTATTTATGAGATAGAGTTAGAGTTTTTAGTTTATTTAGAGGTTTAGAGATTTTATTTTTTTATTTTTTTTTAGAGATTATTTATTATAGACTTTTTTTTTTTAGTTTAGAGAGAGCCAAGGTTTAATGTTAAGGTGGGGGGGGGGGGGGGGGGTTAGGCTAGATTTTTTAGTTTTTTTTTATAGGTTTCAGTTTAGTATAAGTAGTTTAGAGAGTTTTTCTAAGAGAACTTTAGTAGAGTCTTTTTTTAGATTTTGGTTTTTTGTTTTTTTTTTTTTTTAGTTTTTTTTTGTTTTTGTTTTTTTTTTGGTTTAGTTTATATTTTTTTTTTTTTTTAGGTCTTTTTTTGTTAGTTTAGTATTAGTTTTTTTTTTTTGATTTTTTTTTTTTTTTTTTTTTTTAGAGGTTTTGTAGATTTTTTTTTTTTGTTTTTATTTGTTTTGTTTTTGTTTTTAGTATTTGTTATTTTTTTTTTTTTTTTTAGTTTTTGGTTTTTTTTTTTTTTTTTTGTATGTCTGTGTTGTTTTTCAGTCTAAAGAGATGTAAGAGTTTAATGTTTTGAGTCTATTATCTGACTTTGTAATACCTGTATAATATTATCTGAGTGTATTGTGTGTGTATGTAGTTAATAGATATAAGTTTTCTTAGTGCTGTGATCCCTCTTCTCTTTTAGTTTGTGTGTAGTTTAGATTTGTTGATTTTTTAGTAGAGTTTCTATTTATGTCTAGTGTTTTTTGTTGTGTGTCTGTCGTGAGGTGTGTCGTGTTTTTGTTCTGTTTCTGTGTTGTGATTGATGTGTAGTGTGTCGTTTTTTCGTAGTCTTTAGTATTTATGTCGTTTATTTTGTTTTTGTGTATTATTGTTTGTAGTGTTTGTTTTTTATGAGTCTGGTTTGTATGTATTTGTTTTTTGTTTTATCTTTATCGAATTATAGTCGTTGAGTATCTTTGTGTCTTAGGTGTGTGTGTCTCTGATGTGTAGTGTTGTGTGTTGTGTGTTTTTAGTTTTTTCTGTCTTTATGATTTTGTTTGTGTTTTTTAGTATGTCTCTCTTCGTGAGCTTTTGTGAGACAGTAGTGTAGTCTGTCTATGTGTGTGTCTTTCTCGTGTTAATGTGTATAGTGTGTAGTCGTTTTCTTTAGGTTACGTCAGTAGAGAATTATGTAGTTAGTCTTTTTATTGTAGTCTAGACTAGGTCTTTTCTAGGTTTTTAGTAGTAGTGTTAGTAGTAGTTTGTGTGTGTTTGTAGTGTTTCTTCTGTTTATTTGTTTTGTTTATTTGTGTTTAGTTTTATTTGATTTATGTTTTTAGTTTGTTTTTATCGTTTTTTAGTAGTGACTTATTTTCAGTAGTAGTTTTTAGAGAGTTATTCTTTTAGTTTTGTGTTGTGTGTATTTGAGGAGTGGGTTGTTTTTAGTGTCGTATAGTCTTAGTCTTATGTCTGTAAGTTGCTTTGTCTATTTCTTTGTGTTTTGTGCTGTTTTTCATAGTCTGTTTCTTTTTTAGTGTTTTGTGTGTTCTTAAGTTATTTAGGTGTTGTTTTTTATGATTTATGTGTCTTTTTGTTTTTGAGTTGTTTCTGTTTTATGTTTGTGTGTTATGTGACTGATGTATGTATTACTAGATTAGTTTTTTTTTGATATTTTTGGTTTTTTTTTTTAGTTTGGTTTTTTTTTTTTTAGTTTTTTTTTTTTTAGGAATAGAGTGTAGAAATACTATTAGTTAACATTTATTTTTAGAGATTTAGAGAGATTGTTTAGTTTAATTTTAAGAGTTTTTATAGTAGATAATTTTAGAGATTTCTTTTTTTTATTTTTTTTGTTTTACGGATTAGTTACAGTTAGAGTTTTTTCAGAGTAAGGTTTTATTTAGCTTTTAGTAGCTAGAGTGTTAGAGAGATCGATAGGCCTTTTTAGGAGAGCATCAGTAGTTTTTAGTTTTATATTTTTAGGTTTTTAGTTTATACCTAGAGAGTCTCCCTTTTTTTTTAGTATTTAGCGATTTTTTTAGTTTATAGAGATTTTAGAGGTAAGATTAAAGTTATTATTATCGCAGTAGATAGAGCTTTTTAGAGTTTTTTTTATCTTTTAAGTTTTTTTGTATTATTTAAGTTTTTTTTAGCTTTAGCGTTTTTAGATAGTAGGTTTTAAGATAGTTTTTAGAGAGGTTTTTTTGTTTTTTTTAGATTTAGAGCACTTAGTTTTTTTATTTCATTTCTTTTATGAGTTAGCGATAGATTTTTTTTTTTTTTTGTTTTTATGTAGCATAGTAATTATGTTCGAGAGTTTTAGAGCAGATTAACTTTTTTTTTTATGTTTAAGGGGGTGGTTTTAGGTTTTATTTCTATAATTTAGCTTTTTTTACTTTTGTTTTTTACTTAGTTAGATTTTTTTTACTGTTACTTTAGTTTTTAGTATTTAGAAGATTATTTTTTTAGTTTTTTTTTTAGTATTTTTTTAGGAGTTATTTCGTGTTTAGTTTTTTAGTAGCTTACTTTATTTTAGTTAGTAGGAGTATTTTTTGTTTTATTTAGAAATTTGTTAGAGAGTCGGACTTTAGAGTAGGTTTTTAGCCTTTTTACTAGTCTAGAGAGTTTTAGTTTTCTTGAGAGATGAGATTTAGATTATTTTTTTTTTTTGAGTTTTTTTTTTTAGTTTTTTTTTATGTTTAGGAGTAGCTAAGTTTTTTCGGTATAGGCTAGTTGTATATTTTTTATTTAGTTTTTCATTTTAAGTTTGTCTTTATTAGAGAGTAGTTCGAGTTTAGCTTATGTTTAGTAGAGGTTTTGAGTAGTTTTTTTCTTTTTTCTTTTTTAGAGCTTATTATTAGTAGTTTTATTATTTTATTGTTTTTAGTTTAGTCTAAGTTTTAGATAGTTATAAATTTCATCTTTTTTAGTTTAGCTATTTCTATTGTTTTATAGTAGTTAGTACTTTATTTTTTTTTGTTTTTAGAGTCTATTTTTTTGATTATAGAGATTTTACTTATTATAGTAGTTAATATTTAGATTTAATTAGAGATGATTCTATTTTTTTAGATTTTAGTGTTTTTCTTTTCCAGTTAGAGATGAGATTAGTTATTCTTTAGTTTAGTGTTAAGATTTTCTTAGTAGTTTTGTTTATTTTCACGTTAGTAATTTTTTTTTACTTACGAGATAGGTTAGTTTAGTAGTTTTTTTTTTAGTTTTTTAGTTAGTTAGAAGGTTTAGTCTGTTATTTTTTTCAGGATATGTAGTAGGAGTACTAGTTTATTTCTTAGAGAGGAGAGTTTCAGTAGTTTTTATAGTTTTTAAGAGTAGATAGTCGAAATATTAGAGATTTTTTTTATGTTTTAGTTTAGTTGTTAGATGAGATTATAGAGTTTGCAGTTGATTTAGTAGTTTTTACGTAGATTTTTATTAGGTTTAGAGTTTTTTTGTTAGTATTTTTTATGGAGAGCTTAAGTTTTATAGAGTTTAGCTTAATTTTTATATTTTTTTTTAGTAGTTTTTTTAGTTTTTTAGAGTTTTTAGATTTTACGTTTTTTTGTTTTAATTTATAGGGGAGGGGGGGAGTAGTAGAGAGATTGTAGAGCATTACGTATTTTTAGGTTCTAGCAGTAGAGTATTAGGTTATATTATAGTTATAGAGAGATAGCTTTATGGTAGTTTTTTTAGTTAGAGTTAGTTTTTTTTTTTTAGAAGACGAGTTCGAGTATGTTTTTTGTTTTTTTTAGTTTTTACGGCGTCTAGTTTTTCTAAAGTTAAGAGAGTGTATTTAGGACTAGAAATTTAGGTTTATATTTCTACGAAGAGTATTTTATATCCGATTTAGTTTAGATTAGTTTATAGTTTAGAGTTATAGTTTAGTTTTCTTAGTTTTTAAGATTTTTTTTTTTAGTATTTTTATTTTTAAGTTTTTAGTTTTATGTCTTAGGGTTTAATAGTTTTAGATGCTTTTTTATTTTATTAGTCTTTTTTTTTTTTTTTTATAGTATATAGTTTTTTAGAGAGTATTAGTTTAGTTTACTATTTTTATTAGAGATCTATTTTTTACTATTTTTATTTTTTTAGAGAGTTTTTTTTTTTTTTTAAGAAGTTTATTATAGTTTGGATATATGAGGGGGGGGGTGTTAGTTTAGTTTTTAGTTACTTTAAGAGTGTGGCTTTTTAGTTTTTTTTTTTTTTAGTAGTTTTTTTAAGAGAGCTTTTTTACGTAGTTTAAGTTAAAGTTTAGGTATGTTAGTTATAGTCTATTTTTTTATTTTTTTTTTTTTAGTAGTTATTTTTTAGAGATGTTAGGGTTTATACTGATTATTAGTATTTTAGTTTTTTTTATCTATTTTTTATTTTTAGGTATGTAGGAGTTTTTAGTTTATTTTAAGTAGAAAGTTTTTTAGTTTTTTTTTTTAGATTTTATTTAGATTAACTAGAGTTTTTTTTTATTAGATGGAGTTTTTATTTTAGAGTACAGTTTAGCTTTAGTTTTATTAGACTTTTTAGGATAAGTTTTTAGTCTTATTTTTTAAATATATTTTTTTTTTTTTATTACTCTTAGTAAGATTTATTTTATAAGTTTTTCTTTTAGAGATTTTTAGTGTTTTTTTCTTTTTAGAGATTTAGTTATATGTTTTTTTTTTTAGTTTTATGTTATATTTAGAGCTTTAGACTCGAGGTTTTTTTATTTTCTTTACTTTTATTTTTTAGTTATAGAGCAGTTTAGTTTTTCTTTTTTTTTTTTTATTAGAGATATTTAGTTAGATTTTAGTATAGAGATAATTTTTTTTTTTTTAGTTTTTTAGACTACTTTTTTTTTTTTGTTTTTATGAGATTTTTTTAGTAGTTTAGTTATTAGATTAGATTTTAGATAGGAGAGGTTTAGTATACGTAGAGCAGATTTTAGTTATGGCGTATTTTTTTTATTTTTTTTTATTTTCGAGCTTTTAGTAGCATCATTTTTAAGTTTTTTTTTTTAATTAGTTTTTAGCTTTAGAGTAGGTGTAATTTTAGTAGTTTTAGTTTGTTTTAGAGAAGATTATAGAGAGGTATGAGAGTAGTTATTTAGTTTTTCTTTATTTTAGTTAGTTTTTTTACTTCTTTTATTTTAGTTTTTTTTTTTTTTTTATTTTTTTAGTTTTTTCTTGAGTTTTTAGAGCTTTCTTACTTAGCTAGACTTTTTTTAAGATAGAGATGGTTTTTTACGTAATTTATTTTTAGTTTATAGATAGAGAGGTTTATTTTTTAGTTGTGTTTTTTTTAGCAGTAGTTTTTTTTTTAGAGAGTTTTTAGAGTTTAGTTTTAGGAGCAGATGTTTTTATGAGTTTTTTATACGTTTAGATTTTTTATATTTTTTAACGTATATCAGTTTTTTTTTTAGTTTATATTTTTTTTTAGCTAATTTTAGTTTTAGAGAAAGTTTAGAGCTTTAGTTAGAGTTTTAGAGGAAGTATAGCTTAAGTAGAGGTTTAGTTTATTTATTTTTAGGAGATTTTTATGTTTTTTTAGAGTTTTCTTTTTTAGGAGTGCTCTAGAGTATTTTAGTACGATTTATTTTTTAGTATAGTTTATTTTTTTTTTTTTTCGAGTTTAAGAGTTTAGAGAGTGTCATTTATTACGAGAAGTTTTATTTATTTAGTTTTATTTTTTTATTTTTTTAGATTTATGATAGTTTGTTTCTTTTTTTCCAGATTTATGTTTTTAGATTTTTTTATAGTACTTTCTAGAGTCTATTAGTCATTTATTTTTTAGGATTTTAGAGAGTAGTTTTTTTAGAATTTTTTTTTAGATAGTAGATTAGTAGATTTATTTTTTAGTTAGTTTTTTTATGTTAGCTTTTTTTTAATTTTTTTAGAGAGCTTTAGTTAGAGCTTTTTATATTTTATAGTTTTAGAATGTATTAGTTTCAAAAAGTTTTTTTAGATGTTTTTTAGATTCGTAGTTTTTTTTAGTTTATTTTTTAGATTTTTTAGGTTTAGCTTTTTTAGAGTTTTAGTAGTTTTAGAGAGTTTATTAGATAATTAGTTATTTTTTTTTAGTTAGTTTAGTTAGGTTTTTTCTCTAGATTAGAGAGTTTTTGAGTTAGTTTATTTTTTTTCTTTTTTTTTAGTTATTTTTTTTTAGCGGGGTGGGGGGGGTTTACTAGGTTATTTTTAAGTTTTTTTAATTTTATTTAGAGACCTTTATAAGCAGGAGGTAAGTTAGTAGATTTTTTTTTTTTTACTTTTTTTTCTTTTTAGAGTTAGATTTTTAGTATTTAGTTTTAGATTTTTCTAGTTTTTTTTCTATTTTTAGTTTAGTTTAGATTTTTTAGTTACAGTAGCTTATTTTTAGAGAGCCTTAGTGTTTTTCGTTTTACGGTAGT
>JARSSU010008375.1:0-18670 GCA_029619165.1 Eurosta solidaginis
GTATGACGTAGAAATTGAACCGTTAGCGATAGAACCTTGATCAGCTGTGGATTAATATACACATAAAAACCTATCATCTGCAAAACAAAATCGATTCTATCTTGCTTGGTTCAATAGATATGGACACTTATCCCTTTTAGTCGTTAACCCACCCAGTATGACGTAGAAATTGACCGTTTAACGATAGAACCTTGGATCAGCTTGTGGATAACTATACACATAAAAACCTATACATCTGCAAAAATAAAATCGATACTGTTTGCTGGTTCAATAGATATGGACACTTATCCCTTTTATGTGTAACGTCCACCAGTATGACGTAGAAATTGAACCGTTAGCGATAGAACCTTGGATCAGCTGTGGATAAATAACATAAAAAATCCTACCATCCTTGCAAAATACAAAATCGATTCTGTCTTGCTTGGTTCAATAGATATGGACACTTATCCCTTTTAGTGGTTAACCCCACCAGTATACAGTAGAAATGAACCGTTAAGCGATAGAACCTTGGATCAGCTTGTGGATTAATATACACATAAAAACCTACCATCTGCCGAAAACTCAAAATACGATCTGTCTACCTGCTTGGTTCACATATACGATATAGCGACACTTAAACTATCCCTCTTTAGTCGGTTAACCCCCACCACACTAGTGTGACGTAGAAATTGGCAAACCAGTTAGCGCATAGAGCAAACTTGCGATCAGCTGTGGATATGTATACGCATAAAAACCTATCATCTGCAAAAATCAAATCGATTCTATCTGCTTGTTCAATAGATATGCGACACTTATCCCTTTTAGTCGGTAACCTACACACAGTATGACGTAAAGAAATTCGAACCGTTTTGCGATAGTAAAGAAACCTCTGAGATCAGCTGCTGGATTTAAATTTATACACATAAAAACCTATCATCTGCGAAACATAATCGATTCATATTGTGCGCTTGCGTCACATAGATGTGCACACTTATCCATAATTGGATAAACCCCACCCAGATACGTAGAAATTGCACCGTAGCGATAGAAGCATTGGATCAGCTTGTGGATAATATACACATGAAAAACCGACCACCTCTGCAGAAAATAAAATCGATTCTGTCTTAGCTTGGTCAATAGATATGGACACTGATCCCTTTTAGTCGCGTTAACCCCACACTGTGTATGACGTGATAAATTGAACCGTTAACGATAGAGACCTTGGTATCAGCTTCGCTGATTAATATACACATATAAAACTTAACCTACCATCTGCAAAAACAAAATCGATCTATCTTGCTTAGTTCATAGATATGGACACTTATCCTTTTAGTCGGTTAACCCCACACCCAGGATGGACGCTAGAAGAAATTGAACCGTAGCGATAGAACCTGATCAGGCTTGTGGAATAATATTACACATAAAAAAGAAAAACCTATCATCATGCGAGAAAAAACAAAATCGATTCTATCTTGCTATGGTCAATAGATATGTACACTTATCCTTTAGTCGGTCTACCAGGTGACGTAGAAATTGTAACCGCTAACGATAGAAACTTGCGATCAGCTTGTAGGATTAATGTATACACTACTCTCTCTCTCTTCTATCATCTGCAAAAATCAAAATCGATCTATCTTGCTTGATTCAATATGATATGGACCCACACTTATCCTTTTAGTCGGATAGAACCCCACCCAGTATGAAGTAGAAATTGAACGTTGTGAGCGATAGACCGTTGGATCAGCTTGAGGATTAATACCACACATTAAAAACAAAACTACCATCTGCAGAAATAAAATCGATCTGTCTGCTTGGGTCACTAGATATGTGACACTATCCCTTTAGGTCGGTAACACCTACAAACCAGTTATGACAGTAGAACATGAACCGTTAGACGCTCATTTGAACCTTAGGATCGCTTGTGCGATTAATATACCTCCATAAAAACCCTACCGTCTGCAAAATCACAATTTCGATTCTGTCTTGCTGGTCAATAGATTATGGACACGATCCCTTTTAGTCGTTAACCCCACCGTTTTCACGTAGAAATGAACACGTTCAGCGAATGAACCTTGGATCAGCTTAGTGGATTAATACGCACATAAAACCTACCATCTGTCAAAAACATATTCGATCTCTACTTTGCTTCGTTTCAATAGATGATAGTACACTGATCCCTATGTCAGTCGGGTTTAAAAAATTAAACCCACCCACTATGACGTAGAGAAATTGAACCGTTAGCGATAGAGCCTTGGTGCGGCTTGTGGACTAATATACACGCATAAAACCTATCATCTGCAAAAACACAAAATCGATTACCTATCTAATGCTTGGTTCCAAATAAGATGATGGACACTTATCCCTTTTAGGTCGGTTAACCCACCACTTTGACGTAGAAATCTTTGAACCGTATAAGCGATTCAGAACCTGGAATTTTCCAGCTTTAAGCGATTATAGACACATAAAAGCTACTCACTCTGCAAAAATAAAATCGAGTCTGTCTGACCTATGGTTCAATCAGCATATGTGACACTTATCCCTTTTTAGTCGGTAAACCTCACCCAGTATGGACGGAGAAATTGAAACCGTCTAGCGATAGAAACTTGGATCAGCTGGGTATTAATATGCAACATTATAAACAACCTACCATCTGCCAAAATAAATTCGATTCATTACCTTGCTTGGTTCAATAGAGATATGGACACTTAATCCCCTTTTGTCGCGATATATAACCCCACCACTATGACGTAGAAATTGAACGTTAGCGATAGAACCTTGATCAGCTTGTGGATAATATACACACTAAAAACCTATCATCTGCGAAAAATAAAATCGATTCTATTTTGCTGTTCAATAGATATGGGACACTTATCTTTTAGTCGGTAACCCCACCCATAGACGTAGAAATTGAACGTAGCGATAGAAACCTGGATCAGCTGTGGTTAATTTAATACACATAAAAAACCTATCATCTGCATCGATTCTGTCTTGCTTGGTTCAATAGATATGGACACTTATCCCTTTTAGTCGGTTAACCCCACCCAGTTGACGTAGAAATTGAACCGTTAGCGATAGAACCTTGGATCAGCTTGTGGATTAATATACACATAAAACCTATCATCTGCCACAAAACAAAACGATCTATCTTGACTTGGTTCAATAGATATGACACTATCCCTTTAGTTGGTTAACCCCACCCAGTTGGGGACGTAGAAATGTATACCGTTAGCGATCGTACCTTGTCGATCAGCTTGTCGATTAATATACACATAAAAGCCTGTCATCTGCAAAAACAAACACTCACTCTCATCTGCTGGTTCAATCGATATGTGGAGTGGTACACTTATCCCTTTAGTCGGTTAACCCCACCCAGTAGACGTAGAAATTGAACCGTTAGACGATAGAAACCTTGGATCAGCTGTGGATTAATATACACATAAAAAACCTATAATCTGCAAAACAAATCGATTCTATCTTGCTTGGTTCAATAGATATGGACACTTATCCCTTTTAGTCGGTTAACCCCAACCAGTATGACGTCGAAATTGAAACCGTTAGCGATAGAACCTTGGATCAGCTTGTGGATTAATATACACATAAAAAACCTATCATCTGCAAAAACAAATCGATTCTAGTCTTGCTTGGTTCAATAGATATGGACACTTATCCCTTTTAGTCGGTTAACCCCACCCAGTATGACGTAGAAATTGAACCGTTAACGATGAGACCTTGGATCAGCTTGTGGATTAATATACACATAAAAACCTACCATCTGCAAAAACAAAATCGATTCTATCTTGCTTGGTTCAATAGCTATGGACACTTATCCCTTTAGTCGGTTAACCCCACCCAGTATGACGTAGAAATTGAACCGTTAGCGATAGAACCTTGGATCAGCTTGTGGATAATATACACATACTAACATCTGCAAAAATAAAATCGATTCTGTCTTGCTTGGTTCAATAGATATGGACACTTATCCCTTTTAGTCGGTTAACCCCACCCAGTATGACGTAGAAATTGAACCGTTAACGATAGAACCTTGGATCAGCTTGTGGATTAATATACACATAAAAACCTATCATCTGCAAAAATCAAATCGATTCTATCTTGCTTGGTTCAATAGATATGGACACTTATCCCTTTTAGTCGGTTAACCCCACCCAGTTGACGTAGAAATTGAACCGTTAGCGATAGAACCTTGGATCAGCTTGTGGATTAATATACACATAAAAACCTATCATCTGCAAATAAATCGATTCTATCTTGCTTGGTTCAATAGATATGGACACTTATCCCTTTTAGTCGGTTAACCCCACCCAGTATGACGTAGAAATTGAACCGTTAACGATAGAACCTTGGATCAGCTTGTGGATTAATATACACATAAAAACCTATCATCTGCAAAAATAAAATCGATTCTATCTTGCTTGGTTCAATAGATATGGACACTTATCCCTTTTAGTCGGTTAACCCCACCCAGTATGACGTAGAAATTGAACCGTTAGCGATAGAACCTTGGATCAGCTTGTGGATTAATATACACATAAAAACCTACATCTGCAAAAATAAAATCGATTCTATCTTGCTTGGTTCAATAGATATGGACACTTATCCCTTTTAGTCGGTTAACCCACCCAGTATGACGTAGAAATTGAACCGTTAGCGATAGAACCTTGGATCAGCTTGTGGATTAATATACACATAAAAACCTATCATCTGCAAAAACAAAATCGATTCTATCTTGCTTGGTTCAATAGATATGGACACTTATCCCTTTTAGTCGGTTAACCCCACCCAGTATGACGTAGAAATTGAACCGTTAGCGATAGAACCTTGGATCAGCTTGTGGATTAATATACACATAAAAACCTATCATCTGCAAAAACAAAATCGATTCTATCTTGCTTGGTTCAATAGATATGGACACTTATCCCTTTTAGTCGGTTAACCCCACACAGTATGACGTAGAAATTGAAACCGTTAGCGATAGAACCTTGGATCAGCTTGTGGATTAATATACACATAAAAACCTATCATCTGCAAAAATAAAATCGATTCTATCTTGCTTGGTTCAATAGATATGGACACTTATCCCTTTTAGTCGGTTAACCCCACCCAGTATGACGTAGAAATTGAACCGTTAGCGATAGAACCTTGGATCAGCTTGTGGATTAATATACACATAAAAACCTACCATCTGCAAAAAAAAATCGATTCTATCTTGCTGGTTCAATAGATATGGACACTTATCCCTTTTAGTCGGTTAACCCCACCCAGTATGACGTAGAAATTGAACCGTTAGCGATAGAACCTTGGATCAGCTTGTGGATTAATATACACATAAAAACCTATCATCTGCAAAAATAAAATCGATTCTGTCTTGCTTGGTTCAATAGATATGGACACTTATCCCTTTTAGTCGGTTAACCCCACCCAGTTGACGTAGAAATTGAACCGTTAGCGATAGAACCTTGGATCAGCTTGTGGATTAATATACACATAAAAACCTACCATCTGCAAAAACAAAATCGATTCTATCTTGCTTGGTTCAATAGATATGGACACTTATCCCTTTTAGTCGGTTAACCCCACCCAGTATGACGTAGAAATTGAACCGTTAACGATAGAACCTTGGATCAGCTTGTGGATTAATATACACATAAAAACCTACCATCTGCAAAAACAAAATCGATTCTATCTTGCTTGGTTCAATAGATATGGACACTTATCCCTTTTAGTCGGTTAACCCCACCCAGTATGACGTAGAAATTGAACCGTTAGCGATAGAACCTTGGATCAGCTTGTGGATTAATATACACATAAAAACCTACCATCTGCAAAATAAAATCGATTCTATCTTGCTTGGTTCAATAGATATGGACACTTATCCCTTTTAGTCGGTTAACCCCACCAGTATGACGTAGAAATTGAACCGTTAACGATAGAACCTTGGATCAGCTTGTGGATTAATATACACATAAAAACCTATCATCTGCAAAAATAAAATCGATTCTGTCTTGCTTGGTTCAATAGATATGGACACTTATCCCTTTTAGTCGGTTAACCCCACCCAGTATGACGTAGAAATTGAACCGTTAGCGATAGAACCTTGGATCAGCTTGTGGATTAATAGCACATAAAAACCTACCATCTGCAAAAATAAATTCGATTCTATCTTGCTTGGTTCAATAGATATGGACACTTATCCCTTTTAGTCGGTTAACCCCACCCAGTATGACGTAGAAATTGAACCGTTAGCGATAGAACCTTGGATCAGCTTGTGGATTAATATACACATAAAAACCTATCATCTGCAAAAACAAAATCGATTCTATCTTGCTTGGTTCAATAGATATGGACACTTATCCCTTTTAGTCGGTTAACCCCACCCAGTATGACGTAGAAATTGAACCGTTAACGATAGAACCTTGGATCAGCTTGTGGATTAATATACACATAAAAACCTATCATCTGCAAAAATAAAATCGATTCTATCTTGCTTGGTTCAATAGATATGGACACTTATCCCTTTTAGTCGGTTAACCCCACCCAGTATGACGTAGAAATTGAACCGTTAGCGATAGAACCTTGGATCAGCTTGTGGATTAATATACACATAAAAACCTATCATCTGCAAAAATAAAATCGATTCTATCTTGCTTGGTTCAATAGATATGGACACTTATCCCTTTTAGTCGGTTAACCCCACCCAGTATGACGTAGAAATTGAACCGTTAACGATAGAACCTTGGATCAGCTTGTGGATTAATATACACATAAAAACCTATCATCTGCAAAAACAAAATCGATTCTATCTTGCTTGGTTCAATAGATATGGACACTTATCCCTTTTAGTCGGTTAACCCCACCCAGTATGACGTAGAAATTGAACCGTTAGCGATAGAACCTTGGATCAGCTTGTGGATTAATATACACATAAAAACCTATCATCTGCAAAAACAAAATCGATTCTATCTTGCTTGGTTCAATAGATATGGACACTTATCCCTTTTAGTCGGTTAACCCCACCACGTATGACGTAGAAATTGAACCGTTAGCGATAGAACCTTGGATCAGCTTGTGGATTAATATACACATAAAAACCTATCATCTGCAAAAATAAAATCGATTCTATCTTGCTTGGTTCAATAGATATGGACACTTATCCCTTTTAGTCGGTTAACCCCACCCAGTATGACGTAGAAATTGAACCGTTAGCGATAGAACCTTGGATCAGCTTGTGGATTAATATACACATAAAAACCTATCATCTGCAAAAATAAAATCGATTCTATCTTGCTTGGTTCAATAGATATGGACACTTATCCCTTTTAGTCGGTTAACCCCACCCACTATGACGTAGAAATTGAACCGTTAGCGATAGAACCTTGGATCAGCTTGTGGATTAATATACACATAAAAACCTATCATCTGCAAAAACAAAATCGATTCTATCTTGCTTGGTTCAATAGATATGGACACTTATCCCTTTTAGTCGGTTAACCCCACCCAGTATGACGTAGAAATTGAACCGTTAGCGATAGAACCTTGGATCAGCTTGTGGATTAATATACACATAAAAACCTATCATCTGCAAAAATAAAATCGATTCTATCTTGCTTGGTTCAATAGATATGGACACTTATCCCTTTTAGTCGGTTAACCCCACCCAGTATGACGTAGAAATTGAACCGTTAAGCGATAGAACCTTGGATCAGCTTGTGGATTAATATACACATAAAAACCTATCATCTGCAAAAATAAAATCGATTCTATCTTGCTTGGTTCAATAGATATGGACACTTATCCCTTTTAGTCGGTTAACCCCACCCAGTATGACGTAGAAATTGAACCGTTAGCGATAGAACCTTGGATCAGCTTGTGGATTAATATACACATAAAAACCTACCATCTGCAAAAATAAATCGATTCTATCTTGCTTGGTTCAATAGATATGGATACTTATCCCTTTTAGTCGGTTAACCCCACCCACTATGACGTAGAAATTGAACCGTTAAACGATAGAGCCTTGGATCAGCTTGTGGATTAATATACACATAAAAACCTATCATCTGCAAAAACAAAATCGATTCTATCTTGCTTGGTTCAATAGATATGGACACTTATCCCTTTTAGTCGGTTAACCCCACCAGTATGACGTAGAAATTGAACCGTTAACGATAGAACCTTGGATCAGCTTGTGGATTAATATACACATAAAAACCTACCATCTGCAAAAACAAAATCGATTCTATCTTGCTTGGTTCAATAGATATGGACACTTATCCCTTTTAGTCGGTTAACCCCACCCAGTATGACGTAGAAATTGAACCGTTAGCGATAGAACCTTGGATCAGCTTGTGGATTAATATACACATAAAAACCTACATCTGCAAAAATAAAATCGATTCTGTCTTGCTTGGTTCAATAGATATGGACACTTATCCCTTTTAGTCGGTTAACCCCACCCAGTATGACGTAGAAATTGAACCGTTAGCGATAGAACCTTGGATCAGCTTGTGGATTAATATACACATAAAAACCTACCATCTGCAAAAATAAAATCGATTCTGTCTTGCTTGGTTCAATAGATATGGACACTTATCCCTTTTAGTCGGTTAACCCCACCCAGTATGACGTAGAAATTGAACCGTTAGCGATAGAACCTTGGATCAGCTTGTGGATTAATATACACATAAAAACCTACCATCTGCAAAAATAAATCGATTCTATCTTGCTTGGTTCAATAGATATGTATACTTATCCCTTTTAGTCGGTTAACCCCACCCACTATGACGTAGAAATTGAACCGTTAAACGATAGAACCTTGGATCAGCTTGTGGATTAATATACACATAAAAACCTATCATCTGCAAAAACAAAATCGATTCTATCTTGCTTGGTTCAATAGATATGGACACTTACTTATCCCTTTTAGTCGGTTAACCCCACCACTTTGACGTAGAAATTGAACCGTTAACGATAGAACCTTGGATCAGCTTGTGGATTAATATACACATAAAAACCTATCATCTGCAAAAACAAAATCGATTCTATCTTGCTTGGTTCAATAGATATGGACACTTATCCCTTTTAGTCGGTTAACCCCACCCAGTATGACGTAGAAATTGAACCGTTAGCGATAGAACCTTGGATCAGCTTGTGGATTAATATACACATAAAAACCTACCATCTGCAAAAATAAAATCGATTCTGTCTTGCTTGGTTCAATAGATATGGACACTTATCCCTTTTAGTCGGTTAACCCCACCCAGTATGACGTAGAAATTGAACCGTTAGCGATAGAACCTTGGATCAGCTTGTGGATTAATATACACATAAAAACCTACCATCTGCAAAAATAAAATCGATTCTATCTTGCTTGGTTCAATAGATATGGACACTTATCCCTTTTAGTCGGTTAACCCCACCCAGTATGACGTAGAAATTGAACCGTTACGATAGAACCTTGGATCAGCTTGTGGATTAATATACACATAAAAACCTACCATCTGCAAAAACAAAATCGATTCTATCTTGCTTGGTTCAATAGATATGGACACTTATCCCTTTTAGTCGGTTAACCCCACCCACTATGACGTAGAAATTGAACCGTTAACGATAGAACCTTGGATCAGCTTGTGGATTAATATACACATAAAAACCTACCATCTGCAAAATAAAATCGATTCTGTCTTGCTTGGTTCAATAGATATGTATACTTATCCCTTTTAGTCGGTTAACCCCACCCACTATGACGTAGAAATTGAACCGTTAACGATAGAACCTTGGATCAGCTTGTGGATTAATATACACATAAAAACCTACCATCTGCAAAAATAAAATCGATTCTGTCTTGCTTGGTTCAATAGATATGGACACTTATCCCTTTTAGTCGGTTAACCCCACCCAGTATGACGTAGAAATTGAACCGTTAGCGATAGAACCTTGGATCAGCTTGTGGATTAATATACACATAAAAACCTACTCATCTGCAAAAATAAATCGATTCTATCTTGCTTGGTTCAATAGATATGGACACTTATCCCTTTTAGTCGGTTAACCCCACCCACTATGACGTAGAAATTGAACCGTTAACGATAGAACCTTGGATCAGCTTGTGGATTAATATACACATAAAAACCTATCATCTGCAAAAACAAAATCGATTCTATCTTGCTTGGTTCAATAGATATGGACACTTATCCCTTTTAGTCGGTTAACCCCACCCACTTTGACGTAGAAATTGAACCGTTAACGATAGAACCTTGTATCAGCTTGTGGATTAATATACACATAAAAACCTATCATCTGCAAAAACAAAATCGATTCTATCTTGCTTGGTTCAATAGATATGGACACTTATCCCTTTTAGTCGGTTAACCCCACCCACTTTGACGTAGAAATTGAACCGTTAACGATAGAACCTTGTATCAGCTTGTGGATTAATATACACATAAAAACCTATCATCTGCAAAAAAAAATCGATTCTATCTTGCTTGGTTCAATAGATATGGACACTTATCCCTTTTAGTCGGTTAACCCCACCCACTTTGACGTAGAAATTGAACCGTTAACGATAGAACCTTGGATCAGCTTGTGGATTAATATACACATAAAAACCTATCATCTGCAAAAACAAAATCGATTCTATCTTGCTTGGTTCAATAGATATGGACACTTATCCCTTTTAGTCGGTTAACCCCACCCACTATGACGTAGAAATTGAACCGTTAACGATAGAACCTTGGATCAGCTTGTGGATTAATATACACATAAAAACCTATCATCTGCAAAAACAAAATCGATTCTATCTTGCTTGGTTCAATAGATATGGACACTTATCCCTTTTAGTCGGTTAACCCCACCCACTTTGACGTAGAAATTGAACCGTTAACGATAGAACCTTGTATCAGCTTGTGGATTAATATACACATAAAAACCTATCATCTGCAAAAACAAAATCGATTCTATCTTGCTTGGTTCAATAGATATGGACACTTATCCCTTTTAGTCGGTTAACCCCATCCACTTTGGCGTAGAAATTGAACCGGTAACGATAGAACCTTGTATCAGCTTGTGGGTTAATATACACATAAAAGCCTATCATCTGCAGAAACAAAATCGATTCTATCTTGCTCGGTTCAATAGATATGGACACTTATCCCTTTTAGTCGGTTAACCCCACCCAATTTTACGTAGAAATTGAACCGCTAACGATAGAACCTTGTATCAGCTTGTGGATTAATATACACATAAAAACCTATCATCTGCATAAACAAAATCGATTCTATCTTGCTTGGTTCAATAGATATGGACACTTATCCCTTTTAGTCGGTTAACCCAAACCACTATAACGTAGAAACTGAACCGTTAACGATAGAACCTTAGATCGGCTTGTGGATTAATATACACATAAAAGCCTATCATATGCAAGAACAAAATGGACTCTATCTTGCTTGGTTCAATAGATATGGACACTTATCCCTTTTAGTCGGTTAACCCCACCCAAAATAGATATGTATAAATCCCTTTTAGTCGGTTAACCCCAGCCACTATAACGTAGAAATTAAACCGTTAACGATAGAACCTTAGATCAGCTTGTGGATTAATATACACATAAAAACCTACCATCTGAAAAAATAAATTCGTTTCTATCTTGCTTGGTTCAATAGATATGTATACTTATCCCTTTTAGTCGGTTAACCCCAGCCACTATAACGTAGAAATTAAACCGTTAACGATAGAACCTTAGATCAGCTTGTGAATTAATATACACATAAAAACCTACCATCTGCAAAAATAAAATCGATTCTATCTTGCTTTGTTCAATAGATATGGACACTTATCCCATTTAGTCGGTTAACCCAACCCAGTATGACGTAGAAATTGAACCGTTAGCGATAGAATCTTGGATCAGGTTGTGGATTAATATAAACATAAAAACCTGCCATATGCAAAAATAAATTCGATTATATCTTGCTTGGTTCAAAAGATATGTATACTTATCCCTTTTAGTCGGTTAACCCCACCCACTATGACGTAGAAATTGAACCTTTAAAGATAGAGCCTTGGATCAGCTTGTGGATTAATGTACACATAAAAACCTATCATCTGCAAAAACAAAATCGATTCTATCTTGCTTGGTTCAATAGATATGTACACTTATCCCTTTTAGTCGGTTAACCCCTCCCACAATAGATATGGACACTTATCCCTTTTAGTCGGTTAACCCCATCCATTATGATGTAGAAATTGAACCGTTAGCGATAGAATCTTGGATCAGCTTGTGGATTAATATACACATAAAAACCTACCATCTGCAAAAATAAAATAGATTATGTCTTGCTTCGTTCAATAGATATGGACACTCATCCCTTTTAGTCGGTTAACCCCACCCAGTATGACGTAGAAATTGAACCGTTAGCGATAGAACCTTGGATCAGCTTGTGGATTAATATAGACATAAAAACCTACCATCTGCAAAAATAAGATCGATTCTGTCTTGCTTGGTTCAATAAATATGAACACTTATCCCTTTTAGTCGGTTAACCCCACCCAGTATGACGTAGAAATTGATTGGATCAGTTTGCGGATTAATATACACATAAAAACCTACCATCTGCAAAAACAAAATCGATTCTATCTTGCTTGGTTCAATAGATATGGACACTTGTCCCTTTTATTCGGTTAACCACACCCAGTATGACGTAGAAATTGAACCGTTAACGATAGAACCTTGGATCAGCTTGTGGATTAATATACACATAAAAACCTACCATCCGCAAAAATAAAATCGATTCTGTCTTGCTTGGTTCAAAAGATATGGACACTTATCCCTTTTAGTCGGTTAACCCCATCCACTTTGGCGTAGAAATTGAACCGTTAACGATATAACCTTGTATAAGCTTGTGGACTAATATACACATAAAAGCCTATCATCTGCGGAAACAAAATCGATTCTATCTTGCATGGTTCAATAGATATGGACACTTATCCCTTTTAGTCGGTTAACTCCACCCACTTTGACGTAGAAATTGAACCGTTAACGATAGAACCTTGTATCAGCTTGTGGATTAATATACACATAAAAACCTATCATCTGCATAAACAAGATCGATTCTATCTTGCTTGGTTCAATAGATATGGACACTTATCCCTTTTAGCCTGTTAACCCCACCCACAACAGATATGGACACTTATCCCTTTTAGTCGGTTAACCCCATCCACTTTGACGTAGAAATTGAACCATTAAAGATAGAGCCTTGGATCAGCTTGTGGATTAATATACACATAAAAATCTATAATATGCAAAACAAAATCGATTCTATCTTCCTTGGTTCAATAGATATGGACACTTATCCCTTTTAGTCGGTTAACCCCACCCACAATAGATATGGACACTTATCCCTTTTAGTCGGTTAACCCCATCCACTTTGATATAGAAATTGAACCATTAACGATAGAATCTTGTATCGGCTTGTGGATTAATATACACATAAAAACCTACCATCTGCAAAAATAATATCGATTCTGTCTTGCTTGGTTTAATAGATATGGACACTTATCCCTTTTAGTAGGTTAACCCCACCCAGTATGACGTAGAAATTGAACCGTTAACGATAGAACCTTGTGTCAGCTTGTGGATTAATATACACATAAAAACCTATCATCTGCATAAACAAAATCGATTCTATCTTGCTTGGTTCAATAGATATGGACACTTATCCCTTTTAGTCGGTTAACCCCACCCACTTTGACGTAGAAATTGAACCGTTAACGATAGAACCTTGTATCAGCTTGTGGATTAATATACACATAAAAACCTATCATCTGCATAAACAAAATCGATTCTATCTTGCTTGGTTCAATAGATATGGACACTTATCCCTTTTAGTCGGTTAACCCAAACCACTATAACGTAGAAATTGAACCGTTAACGATAGAACCTTAGATCAGCTTGTGGATTAATACACACATAAAAACCTATCATCTGCAAAAACAAAATCGATTCTATCTTGCTTGGTTCAATAGATATGGACACATATCCCTTTTAGTCGGTTAACCCCACCCAGTATGACGTAGAAATTGAAACCTATCATCTTCAAAAACAAAATCGATTCTATCTGGCTTGGTTTAATAGATATGGACACTTTTCCCTTTTAGTCGGTTAACCCCACCCACTTTGACGTAGAAATTGAACCGTTAACGATAGAACCTCGGATCAGCTTGTGGATTAATATAGACAGAAAAACCTATCATCTGCAAAAAACGAAATAGATTCTATCTTGCTTGGTTCAATAGATATGTATACTAATCCCTTTTAGTCGGTTAACCCCACCCACTTTGACGTAGAAATTAAACCGTTAACGACAGAACCTTAGATCAGCTTGTGGATTAATATCCACATAAAAACCTACCATCTGCAAAAATAAAATCGATTCTGTCTTGCTTGGTTTAATAGATATGGACACTTATCCCTTTTAGTCGGTTACCCCACCCAGTATGACGTAGAAATTGAACCGTTAGCAATAGAACCTTGGATCAGCTTGTGGATTAATATACACATAAAAACCTACCATCTGCAAAAATAAATTCTATTCCATCTTGCTTGGTTCAATAGATATGTATACTTATCCCTTTTAGTCGGTTAACCCCAACCACTATAAGGTAGAAATTGAACCGTTAGCGATAGAACCTTAGATCAACTTGTGGATTAATGTACACGTACAAGCCTATCATCTGCAAAAACAAAATCGATTCTATCTTGCTTGGTTCAATAGATATGGACACTTATCCCTTTTAGTCGGTTAACCCCACCCACTTTGACGTAGAAATTGAACCGTTAACGATAGAAACTTGGATCAGCTTGTGGATTAATACACACATAAAAACCTATCATCTGCAAGAACAAAATCGATTCTATCTTGCTTGGTTCAATAGATATGGACACTTATCCCTTTTAGCCTGTTAACCCCACCCACAACAGATATGGACACTTATCCCTTTTAGTCGGTTAACCCCATCCACTTTGACGTAGAAATTGAACCGTTAACGATAGAACCTTGTATCAGCTTGTGGATTAATATACACATAAAAACCTATCATCTGCAAAAACAAAATCGATTCTATCTTGCTTGGTTCAATAGATATGGACACATATCCCTTTTAGTCGGTTAACCCCACCCAGTATGACGTAGAAATTGAAACCTATCATCTTCAAAAACAAAATCGATTCTATCTGGCTTGGTTTAATAGATATGGACACTTTTCCCTTTTAGTCGGTTAACCCCACCCACTTTGACGTAGAAATTGAACCGTTAACGATAGAACCTCGGATCAGCTTGTGGATTAATATAGACAGAAAAACCTATCATCTGCAAAAAACGAAATAGATTCTATCTTGCTTGGTTCAATAGATATGTATACTAATCCCTTTTAGTCGGTTAACCCCAGCCACTATAACGTAGAAATTAAACCGTTAACGATAGAACCTTGGATCAGCTTGTGGATTAATATACACATAAAAACCTACCATCTGCAAAAATAAAATCGATTCTATCTTGCTTGGTTCAATAGATATGGACACTTATCCCTTTTAGTCGGTTAACCCCACCCACTATGACGTAGAAATTGAACCGTTAACGATAGAACCTTGGATCAGCTTGTGGATTAATATACACATAAAAACCTATCATCTGCAAAAATAAAATCGATTCTATCTTGCTTGGTTCAATAGATATGGACACTTATCCCTTTTAGTCGGTTAACCCCACCCACAATAGATATGGACACTTATCCCTTTTAGTCGGTTAACCCCACCCACTATGACGTAGAAATTGAACCGTTAACGATAGAACCTTGGATCAGCTTGTGGATTAATATACACATAAAAACCTACCATCTGCAAAAATAAAATCGATTCTATCTTGCTTGGTTCAATAGATATGGACACTTATCCCTTTTAGTCGGTTAACCCCACCCACTATGACGTAGAAATTGAACCGTTAACGATAGAACCTTGGATCAGCTTGTGGATTAATATACACATAAAAACCTACCATCTGCAAAAATAAATCGATTCTATCTTGCTTGGTTCAATAGATATGGACACTTATCCCTTTTAGTCGGTTAACCCCACCCACTATGACGTAGAAATTGAACCGTTAACGATAGAACCTTGGATCAGCTTGTGGATTAATATACACATAAAAACCTATCATCTGCAAAAATAAAATCGATTCTATCTTGCTTGGTTCAATAGATATGGACACTTATCCCTTTTAGTCGGTTAACCCCACCCACTATGACGTAGAAATTGAACCGTTAACGATAGAACCTTGGATCAGCTTGTGGATTAATATACACATAAAAACCTATCATCTGCAAAAACAAAATCGATTCTATCTTGCTTGGTTCAATAGATATGGACACTTATCCCTTTTAGTCGGTTAACCCCACCCACATGTATGGCACTTTTAGTAACCATCGTAGAAATTGAACCGTTAACGATAGAACCTTGGATCAGCTTGTGGATTAATATACACATAAAAACCTATCATCTGCAAAAACAAAATCGATTCTATCTTGCTTGGTTCAATAGATATGGACACTTATCCCTTTTAGTCGGTTAACCCCACCCACTATGACGTAGAAATTGAACCGTTAACGATAGAACCTTGGATCAGCTTGTGGATTAATATACACATAAAAACCTATCATCTGCAAAAATAAAATCGATTCTATCTTGCTTGGTTCAATAGATATGGACACTTATCCCTTTTAGTCGGTTAACCCCACCCACTATGACGTAGAAATTGAACCGTTAACGATAGAACCTTGGATCAGCTTGTGGATTAATATACACATAAAAACCTACCATCTGCAAAAATAAATCGATTCTATCTTGCTTGGTTCAATAGATATGTATACTTATCCCTTTTAGTCGGTTAACCCCACCCACTATGACGTAGAAATTGAACCGTTAACGATAGAGCCTTGGATCAGCTTGTGGATTAATATACATAAAAACCTATCATCTGCAAAAACAAAATCGATTCTATCTTGCTTGGTTCAATAGATATGGACACTTATCCCTTTTAGTCGGTTAACCCCACCCACTTTGACGTAGAAATTGAACCGTTAACGATAGAACCTTGGATCAGCTTGTGGATTAATATACACATAAAAACCTATCATCTGCAAAAACAAAATCGATTCTATCTTGCTTGGTTCAATAGATATGGACACTTATCCCTTTTAGTCGGTTAACCCCACCCACTATGACGTAGAAATTGAACCGTTAACGATAGAACCTTGGATCAGCTTGTGGATTAATATACACATAAAAACCTACCATCTGCAAAAATAAAATCGATTCTATCTTGCTTGGTTCAATAGATATGGACACTTATCCCTTTTAGTCGGTTAACCCCACCCAGTATGACGTAGAAATTGAACCGTTAACGATAGAACCTTGGATCAGCTTGTGGATTAATATACACATAAAAACCTATCATCTGCAAAAAAAAATCGATTCTATCTTGCTTGGTTCAATAGATATGGACACTTATCCCTTTTAGTCGGTTAACCCCACCCACTATGACGTAGAAATTGAACCGTTAACGATAGAACCTTGGATCAGCTTGTGGATTAATATACACATAAAAACCTACCATCTGCAAAAATAAAATCGATTCTATCTTGCTTGGTTCAATAGATATGGACACTTATCCCTTTTAGTCGGTTAACCCCACCCACTATGACGTAGAAATTGAACCGTTAACGATAGAACCTTGGATCAGCTTGTGGATTAATATACACATAAAAACCTACCATCTGCAAAAATAAATCGATTCTATCTTGCTTGGTTCAATAGATATGGACACTTATCCCTTTTAGTCGGTTAACCCCACCCACTATGACGTAGAAATTGAACCGTTAACGATAGAACCTTGGATCAGCTTGTGGATTAATATACACATAAAAACTACCATCTGCAAAAATAAAATCGATTCTATCTTGCTTGGTTCAATAGATATGGACACTTATCCCTTTTAGTCGGTTAACCCCACCCAGTATGACGTAGAAATTGAACCGTTAGCGATAGAACCTTGGATCAGCTTGTGGATTAATATACACATAAAACCTATCATCTGCAAAAATAAAATCGATTCTATCTTGCTTGGTTCAATAGATATGGACACTTATCCCTTTTAGTCGGTTAACCCCACCCACTATGACGTAGAAATTGAACCGTTAACGATAGAACCTTGGATCAGCTTGTGGATTAATATACACATAAAAACCTATCATCTGCAAAACAAAAATCGATTCTATCTTGCTTGGTTCAATAGATATGGACACTTATCCCTTTTAGTCGGTTAACCCACCCAGTATGACGTAGAAATTGAACCGTTAACGATAGAACCTTGGATCAGCTTGTGGATTAATATACACATAAAAACCTACCATCTGCAAAAACAAAATCGATTCTATCTTGCTTGGTTCAATAGATATGGACACTTATCCCTTTTAGTCGGTTAACCCCACCCACTTGACGTAGAAATTGAACCGTTAACGATAGAACCTTGGATCAGCTTGTGGATTAATATACACATAAAAACCTACCATCTGCAAAAATAAAATCGATTCTATCTTGCTTGGTTCAATAGATATGGACACTTAT
>JARSSU010008376.1:0-60953 GCA_029619165.1 Eurosta solidaginis
GCCAAGGAAAGGGTTGTTATAGGCGTTGGTTCCACTTGCGTTGAAACATTATGGTTGATTTGTTTGTTGTTTTTTGTTGTTGTAGTAGTGCTTGGTGGTTGTATCATCTGGGGACGTACGTTGCAAGCAGACATACATTATGCATGTCGTGTGATTCTGGATAGGTTTGACCTTTTACAGTATCCAGATTGGAAGTTGAGCTAGAGTGCCGCGAGTCTCCTAAGTAGATTGCTTTCTTCTTCTGCAATTTCAGAGGTATTATCCTGCTTTGTTGTTTCCTCAACTTGTTTTTTCTTGACCCTTCATCAACTGTTATCTTCCCGCACAAAAGTTGTTATAGTCATGATTTTGTTTGTGCTTTCAAGCTTTATTTTGTTGGTTTGCGTCTAAGCCAATGCCAAAAAAAGAATGCTGTTAAATTCCTCTGTCTCCTCGCCTTTTATACTTTTTGAATTTCTCATTGCATTACTTTGGTTGTCGTCATAATAATCTAAGCTGCGTTTAGAGCTGCCACCCAGTTTCTTCTTCCGGCTTATTTTTGGGGTCCGTTTTTTTCCGAACCACCATGATCACAATTCAATGTACGTCGTTGTGACGACCTTACTAAACGATGGTTGGTAGCGCCAAAAAGTGCAACGGATCAGCGGCTCTCTCCTAGTTTAATGCAACGCATGGATCAGGCGATTTGCTAAGTTAAACGATCTGATTGCTAAGCAATTTTGGACTCGGAAAAAAGGCTCATTGAATTCGTATTCAAAAAACTAGAAGACAACTTTTGTGTGCTGAAGAAAGAGGCAGTAGCTTAATGCAAGAGTTTACTCAGCTGGAAAGCGTGGTTCGAGCGCGTTGGTTACTCTCGAGACGAGTAAAACACTCAAAAACAATGCGTCAAAGCAAGAACGAGCCATATTGTCCCCTTTAGGGAAAGGAGAAAACTTAACAAGTTCTTTCATCACCTCTGTTCCACTCTAAGATTGCAACCAATTCCTGTCATTAAGCTTTTTCGCTCCGGAAACTAGACAACACGTGACAGATCCGGCCGTAATAATCAAATTTCACAGTCGCGCCGCAGAAGACACAAATTGCTAAAAGTATAGCACTTTATGCGCCAAACAATTCAACATTAGTTCTGTGGGCATAAATTCAAATGCTCCGTGATGTATGTAAATGCTTCGCTGCCCCAAGCAAAACTATGTCGATCTTCAAGGCAGCGATCCGTCTAAAAAGAAGGTAGGAAGGTAGTAGCGGTTTTTTTTCTAAGAAATGGTCTGGTACATTCGACAACGCCCAACGCCAGCCCTGAAGCAATACATAGATTGAATTTTGTAGGCGTCTTGAGAATAACCGGGTTTGGGGGGGGGGGGGGGGGTGGGGGAAGAAAGCGCGAGTTCCTTTCGAGTTGAAGATGCGCCAACGATATGATCAATAATATTTCTAATGTTGGTATATACTTAAGTTCTTGAGTCTCTTCGTTTCCGTCTTTTATCTCTCCTATCATCTTGTACAGCAATCATTTATGTTGTCTTTATTGTTATGCATCGCAGAGCATCTTTATATCCCCATAGATAGTAATGGTCCTAGACTATAGTTTGTCTAGTTCCAAAGACTGCTTACTACACTGTTGCGCGTATTCCAAACGTACTAAAGGGCTCAAAGTCATCCATCTCAATGCGCAAAGCCTATATAAAAAGCTGGATGAATTGAGATTCATATCGAGGGTTCTGATATAGAGAGTTTATATGTTTTCCGAACCTGGTTTTCTTCATGTCACAAAATGTTTTGGTGGCAACTAATGGGATATCATTTTTCAGGCTTATAGGACGTGGTCATGGTGTGGTGTTGCTATATATGTCAAAAGTAGTTTATCCTGTAGAACTTTGCTGCAGTTGCTAGTCCAAGTGATTCTGTCGAATATGTTTCGTGACGTGTTCTCTGTAAATAATGAAAGGCTTCTTAATCGGCTTGTGCATACCACGACCGGAGTTGACTCTCTGGCTTTATTGAATTTATCGAGCTCTACTTTAAGCTATGATAATAATAATCATTGCTGGGGATTTCAACTCCAACCTTTTAAAATTTGTAGCGTCAACCTAAGGGCCTCATTTCTTTACGAAACGAAACGTTCGCTTCGCCTCAGAGAAAATCGCTGTGTATTGCACTATGTTAAACGATGGTAGCGTATAATTTGACAATTGTTTTCGCCTTCCTGTTTGACATAAAGTTAGAAACGTAAGTTAGACGAAATAATCGAGAATACCATTGCCTAGACGAAATCGTTTAAGGCCGAATCTCGTTCGTCTGAGCAATCGTTCGCAATACAAAATGAAACCCTAAAGCTAAGTATGAGTTCTCTTGACTTTTTCCCACCAAATTTAACTTCACCTACACACTTTACTGACTCAAATTCTTCTTTGCTGATTATTTTTTTTGTGAATGATCTCCTGAATTGCTCCACTACGATCAATTTCGTCATCTTGCTTGGTCAACAGACGATCTGATATTTTCTTAGTTACAACTTTCAACGTCACACATCCAATGTTCCTTTACGTATCGTGTTTTGAAGGCATAGAATGACAGTTCCCTTAATGCGCAGTGGAGGTCGTCCGAATGAGCTTGGATTCGTACGCTGACTATCGGTCGATGATCGGCATTATTCCTACAAACCATATTATTACTTTTCGGACAACCATGTGCCATTGAAACTCCAGGCTGCTGACACAATAATACCCCGTGGTTTAGTCATCATCATTTCATCATCATTTATTTGCAAAAATAGTATTAGTACAATCAGATCTAGGATCTTTTATATACAAGACAAAAAATAAATCGCAATGTAAAAAAGAACAAAAGTCATAACAGAGAGTATTATGTAGGTTTAAATAATCACATCAAACATATAGATTATCGAAAAAAATATTTACTAGTATCTAAAATAAACAATAATTTAAATCATAACAAACATTGTATACACTCATACATATTTGATGGCGAAAACACAAGAAGTAATAATGGGTTTCAACTAAAAGAGCATAAAGAACATTTTTACAGTTGCTTTTATTTAAACTACTAACGTACGGTACTGGAATAGAGTTTCCATAAGCAATGGCATTGACAAAGAAGAGCCGTCCAGATGTTAGATGGTTATAAGTTGGTAGTTTCTATTAGTCCCGTTGTTCGAGCATACCTGGGGAATTTAGCTTATCATATAGTAACTGGGCCCTTATACATGATAGTTTGACAAAGGAATGCTGTTCCTGCTTTCATATATTACGAAGATTTCGCAGCCCGTAGACGCGCTCTCCAGCTGGTATATGATCAATCTGGCTAAGCCGAATACATAACTTGTACATGATTAAATGCTACATAATTTTATGAGCAGACTGGGACTCGTTTTACTGTACACTAGCTATCTCAGAGTAGCAAATTGATCGTCATAATCAATTGAATTGCAAGTTTTCTTTCTAACATTGACGCGGAGTATAATCCAGACATTCGTTAGTTCTTAAATATATAGTTACATCTTCTTAAAACCACTGAACTTTACATGATCATCACAGGACAACGTCCGTGTTAATAACAAACCAAGATTAGTCACTTTTGAACGAGTTTGAGACATTTACTGCACGCGCAAGGGCGAATACTTTGAGAAACTTATTCGTTTTTTAGATATGGGCACACTTATGTGAATTTCCCCCAACTGTTCATGCATAAGTCCTTTTTCCTAGCCCATTCAAATATGATGTTAAGTCATTATTCAATCTTGAGCAAAATCTTTTGTCCCCTCATGATTTCCCTAAAAATATAGTTGACATCATCAGCATAATGCATGCATTGAGCATGCCCTGCATGCATTAAATATGTCCATAATAAAATACTAAAAAGTAGTGGACCCAAGATAGAGCCTTGGGGTACCCCTGCCAATAGTGGTTTTTAGACCTGCCAAGTTTCGGAGCCGACATTTGACAAGCACTAGGGATCTACCGTCAGATAACTTCGCATGTAAGTCCGCCTGCTGGAGTCACATCACATAACCAAAACTATTTTTTATTTTAGCAGCACCGCAGTCATGCTGTTCACGAGAGTCGAAGGCTTTGCAGAAGTCCAGCAGCATAATCAAAGTCACTGCGTTTGTGTCTACAAGGATGCCTGACTTGTCGTTAAAATTTTTATGATAGTCCGTGGAGCAACTGTGCTTTATCGGAAGCCTGTTGAATGGTGATAGCAACTATGTTTGCAAACTGGTCTTGAATTTGTTCCGACAACAATTATCTCAAGACTTTCGAGAGTGCTGGCAAAAATGCTGATAGGCGAAAGTCAACTAGGACAATCCGCAAACTTAGTTTTTGCAATAGTGTATCACCGTGGCAATAATTTCGCATATCAGGAAGCAGAGACTGGTACATACTGTGGTTGATAATATATGTCAATATAGGAAGAATGTACGGGACATAATTTAACAATTTGATCGGTATATTGTCTCACCGATTGCTTCGACCTTATTTTATTTAGGCATCTCGCCACATCAAGTCCGCAACAGCTGTAGCTCGAAGGACATGGACAAACAGGAACCACATATAAGGGAAGGTAGTGAAAACAAGTATTAACACAAGGCGGGTTAACACTGATTCACAAAAGCTGCATAAGTCTTCAGGATTAAGGGAACATCAGAGCTCTCACTCACATGCACGCGAGTTTTTCATTACGCACAAAACATAATTAGGTAACGACACATCCAATATTTTACTGTAATACTTGCATTTTTCTATCCTATAAAGGCTGTGGTCTATTTCTTGTCTGTTTGTATGCACGCCAATTTGCGTCGCTTCGGTTTTTTTCCAGAGGGAATAAAGCTTATTGCGCTAATGATCATAGCGCGGACAGATTTATTAAAGCAAGGGCAGGAGATGATCTGCTGATATACCGAGAAGGAACGTGAGTTGTATAGAAGTTTAAAATGATTTCATTCAAGATCTCAGCTTTTCATGCACCGACTCAAACTCCAACAAGCAGAATAATTTATGCTGGAGTTGTCTCCAAAAGGTTATTTACGTCCAGTCCACGATATCTGATGAAATGGATGGACTAGCTACTCCACTACGGTATCGAGCACTACATCAAATTAACAGAAAATTAGACCATGGTCTGAGGGAAGGATAATTGGTCAACTTAGATTTATGACGTATCGGACGCAATGAAATAGTCAAGAAGGCTGGGGCAGCAGTTCTGTCCATCCTTGTTGGTACGCACACATTAACAACTTCAAGACCAACACTTGAAAACATCGTCTAATAAACGGCAGGTATACGGCTCACTGCACAAGAGATTAACTCTAAAATGTCCACAGATAATTATATCAGTGTATGCCACATTGTAAAATTTCCTTCCTGGCTACAAGATAATTAGGGCTATAGACGCACGACAAAAGGACTTTGGACATTGAACAGACACTTCAACTAGCAAGTTCTTCAGTGACGCTAACAGCTATACTTGAGATATCTGGACTGAGATGTGTTTACAATATATAGCAACACAACACCTTCTTTACTTCCTATCCGTTCTATAGCGTACGTATCGCTTATATCAAAATGGCCATCAGCATTTCAGTTTAAACCAATTCTCGGAAACACAAATGATATCAACACTAGATTTTCGAATATCGCTCTGACTACATCCATCTTTCACCATTCAAACTACGAGCATTAAAGTGCACGGCGTTGAAACCTTTATGGCCCTGCATAGGCATTAGCAAGCTAGGCTATTAGTCGCATGCCATTCGAATTTCTACTATCTCCAAACATGAGTAAAGTGCCATCTAAAACACTTAATTACCATCGTAACCTTGCTTACTCACGTTGAGAAAGATACAAAACCCTGGATGCTCACAATGCTTCAAAGCAGCTAGGTCGCTGCAAACACAGCCATAGGTCAGCACAGGCGAAATTTTTATAATAACAAGTTTAGTGCTGCTTTCAGTTCGAAGGAAACCTGGAGTCGATTATCATAGTGGTATCCGGATAATCCAAAATGCGATATTTCTGTCCTCCCTTGATGTAGACATTAACGAAATACATATACAATTTTGTAATCTGCCAATCTCAACTTGAACAATCTATGTGCTGACAATTATTGGTATTCCGCTATATGATTGTGGTCCTTTGATTTGCTAGTGTCTAAATCATTGTGATGTCGTTTCAAAGCGCATTCTTTCAGTAAATCTAATGATATTGGGTCGATGGTATATGTTCACGAAATTTTTATAAAATAATTCTTCCTAAAACTTCCTCACTTAACCTACTTGGTTACTCTTGCTGACGTCCTGTTTAAATAGGAGTCCCCACAGGCTCAATCCTTGGACCCCTGTTATTTGCTTTGTATTAAACGTTTGCCTGGTGGTTTCTCAAGTATTGTAAGAATCACTTTTATGCTGACGACGTACATTGTATATGTGTCTGTCCTAGTGATCGTACTCAGTTTCATGTATTAATGCGTAATTACGATTTATTCAAATTGGTACGTGGGCTTCTATGAACGGCTTATTGTCGTAACCTAAGAAGTCGAAATCGTATATTCATTCATAGAAGGTCCACTAGATAAAAGTGGAATGGAAAATTTTATTTTAGCCAACACTATTATAGAATAAGTTGACACGGCCAAAAAATCTAGTGTAGTTTTTTTAACACAACCTGACATTGAAAGATCACTCTTTCCGCATCAGTGGGGAAAAAGTGTATGGGGATGCTTCGTAACCCTCTGGCTACACGATCTTTTCTCCGTTACATATTCGTCCTACTAATAGCAAAATCGTACTTAATACCTACGCTGCATTATGGTTGTGAGGTTACTCTAATTGTGACTATGTCTGTAATAGGGCACTTAATGTTGTTTATAACGACATTGCGAGATACGTCTATGGGGTTGAAAAGACTTTGACCACTTCTCTCATTCATGCTTACAGGTTTTGCTAAACATTTTCTTTCGATACCGTAAAATTAAACTTAAACGCTCACTGCGCTACAATAATTAATATAATAAGGAACCTGAACTATCTTGTATCGGAGCTAAATTTTCTCCAGTCATCTAGCTCTGTTTTCTCCTTAACCCACTTCAACCATCGTATGCTAATAGCTGATCGCCATTCTTCATTACTTTCATACGTCCTTTGGAATCTCGGGCTCCATTCTAGACTTGCTTATAACAATGCTCGGCTCTTCATAAAAGAATTAACAAGTTTCTATAATAACCTAGACAATTAAATACTGATTTCTTCTAACAAAAATTACTCTACTCATTCGTTTATTTTTTATTTACTATTTATTAAATATATTATTTTTGTAACATTTTCTAGCCCTAGTTATTAGCTTTAAGTTTCAATTCTAAATTGTTCCTATTTTTACCTATGTTCCCTTTTACCGACTAAGCACTGTAAAATAATTTTTGCAATTTGTTTGTGCTGGGATGAATTGCCTAATAAACACAATACAAATACAATATCTTTAAGAACGGCAGATGTCCGACGCCTTTTTTGATATCCCTGAGGAGCTCCTTCTCTTTGTGCTTTTTCTTCCTAATACTTAGTGCTTTAGGTGCGTATTTCCTCATATGCTTGCAAGTGACTTAGGTCCCGGGACAGCGGGACACTTCCATCAGTATGTTTGTTGGGATAACCAGTTTCTGGTATTCGATCTCCCCCTCCCTAATGGGGAGTACTGTCGCCCCCACTCTGTAGATGGTGTTCTGGGGACTGAGAAAATGCCCGTAGCGTTCTGAGAGCGGTGTTTAGGCAGGCATTCGGGAGTGTCCCCCTTATCGATACACCATCAACAACAGCGTATAATTTTTCTTAACACCTAATTGCTGCCGAAGGTATTTGAGGACTTAAATTACGATCTGGATTTTAGGTACGCAATTGGGATGCATGTCTCGCCAAAACTGTAGCATCTGACTCGAACTTCACTCCTCGTACTTTTGGTGTAAAGACAGTCGTAGCGTCCCAACACGGCTGTCCATATGGTCGACATTTGTGTTAATGTAAATTTGGTCGGTGATATAGTCAGCACTGCCTGCGGCAACATCCTCTTCTTTATATTTATCTGGTTTAGATGTAGCGTTCCTGAATTGCACCGATGCCTGTCCGTCCAGTCACAGATAACTTGCATTATCAGGCACGTTCTCATAGTAAGCTGATTCAACGCAATTTTTGTTTTGTTTAAATATTCCGACGATACCAAGATAATCCACTGACAAGATTATGCTGACTTTTATCGAATACTCCAAAAAGACCAAAGTCTCGGACATAGTTGCCTTTGATCTCACTTTATAATGGATCTCTATATCGAACTGCGTTTTCTCAATACATCTAAAATTTTGGATTACCTCTGTCTTACAATGACAACATGCATGTATGCTGTTATGTAGTAACCTTGGCCTATAACGTTCATGTCGTATGTGAAATCGTTCCTGAGATTCTCAGGCTATTACCCTAAGTGTGCGTCTTACCACAGAACGCTTACCGGATCTATATAGATCCATAAAGACATTCAGACATCGATAACACATGTAAGCATTCATGAAGTATAATTCGTTGAGTTATGCGTGACTAAAACGCCAGGACTAATGATTGTCCTTCCTGGAGATTGCCGCCAAACATGGTCTGGTAGCAAAATTAGGATAGCAAGATGGCAACGTCGTTATAAACATTTATAACTTATTAATCCACTTTCAGGTTTCCTATAGTTTTCTTGAACGATGACATGAACTATTAGGCAAAATTGTATATACGTGTGTTTTTCACATCTAGCTTTTCTTAATAACTATTCGACTATGTGAAGATAGGAAAAGATTTACTATTTATTTATTGTAGTCTAGTACACAAATGTTTGTCCAGACACTTATGACTTATTACAGAGACCTGCTATATTAAGCTACTGGAGACACTAGCAAACAGATTATATTATTATTTCATATTAAGTATTTCTTTAGTTTCAAGTGCGTCGAAAAGTGTCGTATTTTGAGTCGCAGATAATCATAGCTCCAACATTGAGTAAGCTATTATTTCTGATCCGGGCTCTATGTTATAGGCGCGTTTGAGTATAAACAGTTCTGACTCAGCCTATGCACACGATGTTCAGTGGCGGAGGTTTCTACAGGGAGTACTTCTGAGCATAGTACCTTTGCAGAAGCACAGACGCGCCAGGTCAATTTTGCCCGTGAAAAGTTCGCGAAAAACTGACAACGAGGCGCAAAAGAATTCTACGATTGTTTAGGGATAGTAACGGATATTAGTCTGGACATCGTAAGTCAACTTCTCATAAGACGGATCGTTCAGAGAACCGTAATGAGACATAAATACTGCACTGATAGACGAAGTAACAGATTTTTTGACCCGCTCCAGGCCGTTGATCGACTGCGTGGTAGGGTGCCGACGCATCAAAGTGAGAAGCGTCGCATACTGCAAGATTGTGACTCTGCACAATGTACGTATATTAAACTTTTGTATGTGAATAGGCTGGTCGATGAAACGTTTTGCAGCGAATGATGCGTCTGACAAAAGCCAGCATTGAATAGACGCCTTAGAAATCTTGTGTGAATGCATTCGACGTGAGATGTTAGCTAATAGCAGCTTTGAGTCGAAGTATAATTCAAATGTCGTTTAACTTCAGAGCGTCGTCAGCATAGAAAGAAGTTTCTGATAATCAATGAGTAGGAGGTATGAAGTGGCCATCAGCATTTACCATACGTGCACAGGTGTGGCACTTTCTTTATTAAGAAAAGACGGTTCTTAACACACCAGATATAAAGCTTATTAATCTCAATTTGAAGAAATCAACGACATCATTATACACAATAGAATATGTAGGTAACGATCTATTTACTTACGTGATCAATGGCCTGCATTGAAAAGTTAAAGGTCATGAACTCGCAAATTGGTCTTAGACCCGCCATTGCAGCCCCAACAGCAATGCCAGTGAAACCCATTTCCAGTAATTGGGTGTCACTACACGATGATCGCCGTATTTCTTCCAAAGTCCTCTCGAACCTACAGTTGGAATAGGAAATCAAAATAGTCATACAAATGAAAATGGCTAGACCCGCATACATATACAAATAGCTTTAGCATACTAAAGATTAGTCAAACAAAAAAGTATTTAAGACAAACCGTACGATTAGTGTATCAATTGTAAATGTCGACAAGCAGAGGTGCAGCCGCACGCGTTATCTGATAAGGTTGCATGATTTTGGCTTTTAGGCACGCTATTCGTTATTCGACCTTACATTAGAAATTTAAAACTGGCTATTCAAAGCTATATTTTTACCCTGACGCATGTTTTTCACTGCGCCTGTTTTTATCATGCCATAGCTATTCCACAATTGTCAACGAAAGCACACACGAATGCTACATACACCAATTAATTCGGTCAGGCGTTTTTAACCTTTTACGTAATCATGGCAAGGCTGTGATTAAGATTACCATCGGATAATGGTATGTTAGATCTAACTTACTTTTGTAGGCGCCATCGTATTGAGCAACCTCTTCACCCATAAAAATACACGATCATCTCGTGCCATTTCCTCATCATAAGCGGTGTTTATAGGGCTTCACGTACTGTGCAGTTGCTTCGCCAGCAAGGCTTTTTGTGATGTTGAAAGGCACGTCGTGTCCACGCTTGAGAGCATCACTTTCACTGGCTGCATATCGTAATATCGCACTGAAATTGTTTTTGTTCGATTATCTTAAAACTGAATAAACCCAATTAATTTTTTTATTAGTTGTTAATTATGACTGTAAATAAATATTTTTAGCGCGTACCGCCGCTAACGTAATTCCAACCTGCGTCGAAAAAAACATCTGACAGATCGGTGGAAGAAAACGTGAAAACTCCAATAAGAAAAGTCACATATGGCCTTGCCATACTCGAAGCATTTGTTTTCCTAAATTAAGGTGCGCGCACATACGCTGCGCAGGCTCTTTACAGTACGACATATTTTGGTAAAGCACTATTAAGCGACAATCGGCGTTACATTGCGGCAAATGTTTGTGTTTATTTTGGTAACGTTTCACAAGATGGTACACCACCCTATTTTTATCAAAAATTTTCAAAGGTATTATCAAAAGACGCGCCTCGACTTTCGTTTTTAGAGTCGAAAGCGAAAATTTAAATTTTTATTTCCGTCCATAAGATATAAGCAAAAATCGGTTTCAAATTTTCATGCGGTTTGTTGGTTTTATCCCAGATGTGTTGTACACACACACACTAATGCAGAAAGATGTTCTGCGCGCATTTAGTTTTGATCCCCAACAAGTGTCGGACCCACCCAGGGTAACTTTTTAAAAGCGCGGCCGAAGGCCGCTAACGCACAAGGTGATCTATGCACAAAACTGTGTGTCGGCTTCATATTTCGGACACTCTCCAGGTCATGTTAACAGTGTAAAAACTTTCAACAGAATAAAACTTTTTGATTTCCGCTTTCGGCATTCTTAAAACGGAGGTCGGGACGCGTGTTTTGATACCAGCTTCGATAATTTTTAATAAAAGTAGGTGGTGCACCGTCTTGTAAGATGTTACCATTATTTTTTTTACAAAATGGGCGACATCGAGGTCGAAGCTGTATAGCTTCATTTTATGCAAGAAGGGAGTATTTTTATGCGAAGATGACATTTATTAGCAGAAAGCGAACCTCAACAACAATAATCCGAAGGCGGAGATAACTCTGTCCTGAGATGTTTGTTGTTGAAGTTGGCAATTTTCATGTTGTGTGCGGGTCTGCTGTTATTGTCTACGGTTACGGTTGACTTGGGAGCGTGTTCTGCGCGAAACACACCTAGTGACTGGTGATGGGGCGAAAGTTGCGATAAAAGTATCGAAAAAACAAGGAAAAAAAACAGACCGGCCATCACTAGCGAAAAATTGCCATGAGTTTCCGGCAAGAAAAAAAAGGAGGAAGGTTGGTACAATTGCTTGTAGTAACATTTTTTGGCGGCCCTGCAATTATATATAGGGATCATATAACACCTAGGGACACAACTTCACAGCAAAGCGTCAAGCTCAGTTAATATACTGCTTCAGTAACTTATCGCTCACTTCAACTGGCGCCCCCCAACGATACTCAACTAATCACAAAACACACCCTCGCCGGCTGTGCGCGTAAACAGGTAAATGCCCAGAAACTAGGAAGGAGTCGATAGCGCAAAGTACCGAAACCGTTCATTCCGACAAACCTCGCTTCTAACGCGTCTAATTTTGGGTGGTACAAACCTTACACCGGTTGTGTTGTGTTGACCCAAGATCCAGTTGGAGTAGGTCGGCGTTCACAGTCACACCTAGTGAGATAAACCCTCTCACGTTCGAAGAAACACTACCACCTGCGAAAAGCGTCCGATACCACCTCCGGCTCAGGGGCCAGCAGTTCCGCTGCCGCGTAATACACTAACGTCAAAATGGCCAAGTCATCCGGCTCGTAAGGCAGCACGAAGCTTTATCGCCACACGGGTCTTTCGACCTCGGACCAAAGCGCCCAACCACCACCAACGGCGCCTACTATTACCACGGGCATCACCATCGTAGTACCTCCCCCAACCCCTTCATTAGCGCCAGCCACGGGCGCAACAACAACCAGACGTACCGCCACCACCAGTTGCAACGCACGTAGCGGGGCCGCGACCATAGGCTGCGGCCACTAATGTTAACACCAACAGCAGGCGGTACCACCGACAACAATACTAGCCGCAACCTTTTCAGCTACGACCACACCGTACAACAATCTATAGCCGCAACCTTATCAGCTACGAACCATACCGGCTACAACAATACTAGCCGCACATTATCAGCTACGACCATACCGGCTACAACAATACTAGCCGCAACCTTATCAGCTACGACCATACCGGCTATACAACAATACCAGCCGCAACCTTATCAGCTACGACCATACCGGCTACAACAATACTAGCGTAACATTATCAGCTACGACCATACCGACTACAACAAATACAGCCGCAACCTTGTCGAGCCACGACCATTCAGGCTACAACGATCCAGCGTAACAATACCAGCTACAACAACAACCGCAGGCAGCGACCTAGGCCTGCGGCCATCCCGATTACGACAACGTATATCAGCGGTTAAAGCGGTGAGTTCGTTCCGATACTGACTAAATATAGGTATTTGTAGCCTCACCTTGTTCTTTCATTTCTTTTGACTCTGCAACAACATATAGTATTAATATACAAACATATTCAAATTAAGGCTATAACCCTAGTATAGAATCTTAAACATGTAATACATCATACATGCATATACCTAAGTTAAGAGAGCAAGCAGCATCCACTTGTAGTAAAGTTAAAAAAGTAGACGTAACGTAATGTTAGTTAAAGAGGTTTAATTAAGCATTTTTAATTAGAAGCAAGACACAAAACAATACCAGCACTGACTGCTAATGCAAACAGTTTACGTTTTTACTTGAACATGTAAAACGATTTCGTTAATTTTACTATAATTTAAAAGTTCACGTTTTACTTGAACATGTAAAAACGATTTCGTTTAATTTTACTATAAATTTAAAAGTTCACGTTTTATACCTGAGCATGTAAAACGATTCAGTTGAATTTTACTATAAATTTAAAAGTTTACGTTTTACTCGAATATGTAAACGATTTCGTTGACGAGTATGAGTTACTATGAATTTAAAGGTTACGTTTTACTTGAATATGTGAAACGATTTCTTCGAGGAGTATGATTTACCCCAATTTAATCTTACATTATGCTTTTATAGACAAATTTCTTAGTACACTCTTACATATAGTATCTATATACTATCTGCTAGTAATAATATTACCAATTTGATATTTGTTAAACTATCCAAATAAGTTCTACTACACACAACATAATCATGTTGTAAGAGGGGTGCCCCAATTATCGGATGTTGTATCTCCCAATAACTGTACTTGGACCCTAAGATAGGTTTGTGCATGAAAGAGTATCGGGCCTTTAGAACCAAATTCTCCTCTACTTGTATGTATCTATCTACTATCATAGAGCACTTATTTACAATTCTTTTTTGCACCAAGCGCTTATAACCCTTTAGTCAGGATGGTGACAGTCAATATAGTATAGCTATTAAATATTCTCTCTAGCATACATACATTTAGTAATCATGATATCTGAATAAAACTTGTAATTAGAATGGAATGCTGGCGTTCCTACATTCGTTTGTAGAAGCACGTTAGGTAAATCGGTAAGGGGCCACCGAGATATTTAGGTGCGTACGGTGGCCATGGACTATTTTGATGGGTGAGGTTAACGCACCGGGCGTGCGACAACAACACCCTAGCGTGCTGCCCAAGCTATATATTCGGCCTTTCTTTTGGTCTTTTTCATTACTTTGTCAGCACAGTCATATTTGGATTTTCAGCGTTGGTAACGGCCATGTCGTCCGGTTCGGTAATTTTTTTGCGGTTCTGAATTTAAATTTGAATGTTTCTTAACGGTCCGTCCGTGACATCCGGTCGACCGGAGTGTTGTTTTAGTCCATTTGAGCGTTTTTAGATATTAGTTATCTGTCGCTTATTGTCGTTTTTTTAAAGTCATGATATGACTTTGTTTTTTCTGTTTATATGGCGCAGGAACACGTAAGGTGGCAAGGGCTCCGCCCAGCCGACAATTTTTGTGACTAGCCACTGTGCACCACCACATGCATGCGACCACCTTCCTTACTGCTTCCACCAAGATGCGTATCCATAACAGATGGCGCCCAACGTGGGGCACGAGGCGCTGTCGCGCTGGTCATTTTGGTCAACTTGTGAAGTTGACCATCCCATCAGTCCCGAGGTGTGCAGCCGCAGGAGCAGCCACCTGCGTTGCGATGGGTATGGTTGGACGGATCAAGTTGTCCAGAATGATCATCGATGACAGTTGCTGAGGGCGCCTAACAGCTGGCGCCCAACGTGGCACCTGAGGCGCTGGCTGCGAAGGTCAGTCGGGTCAACCTGTGAGTTGACCATCCACCAGTCCGAGTGAGCAGCCACAGGAGCTGCCACCTACGTTGCGGTGGATGGTTGGATGCCTCAGTTGTCACGGGGCTGGTAATCGGGGGCAGTAGCTGATGGAGCCATGTGACTTCACGTCAAGTTATCTCCGGAATTTTTTATTTCACCCGATGAGGCAGTGCTGAACGCACTTATTATTTTTAGTATTGGGGTTTTTGTTACCGTGAAGTTGTCCGTTAGTCGTTTGGTATATTATGTCCGCTAACTGGGTTTTGAATTTTTTTTAAAGTTAATAGTGAATTTAGTTTAGCCGAATTTGTGATGTTAGTGTGACTGTGTGAGTGAATGGTAGGACCCCAGCTCAGCCCACGTCTCAGGTGGTACCACAGATACCTCCTGGATTGTGACGGTTGAGCTGGGATCCAAGCGGCACCCTTACCTGTCCCCACCAGTCTGAGGAGGCGGCATTGAAGCCGCTCCACCATAGCGGTGGAGCAGGAGGGTGTCCAGGGTGAATGACGAGAGGCCTCACACCACCCGCCAGTCCCACTAGCGCCTCCTAGGAGACCGCCTCTGCGTTGCGGTGGGTGGGTTTGGGACCAACCTGTGTGTAGGAAATGACCCTATGGCCAACACCAGTCCAGAGGCCGGTCCTTAAGACCCCCTTATGCGTTGCGGTTGGAGCACTAGGGACAAGATGAATGAGTTTGTCTATGGAGCCCGAGTGCCTTCGGGGAACAGGAGATGTCAGCGTTCCCATCGAGTATCCAATGGCCTTCTGTGGGGGCGATGACCACTGCCTTTCGGAGTTTGGACGATTCTCCTTTATCAAAGTGTCTACCCAATGCCTTCTGTGGGGGCGATAACCACGTAGCCTTTCGGAGTTTGGACGAGTTCTCTCCATATCAAAATGTCTACACCTTCTTTTTTTTGTTTTGCCTTCTGTGGGGGCGATAACAACTAGAAATGATCTCTTTCGGAGTTTTTGACGAGTTCTCCCATAACAATGTCTAATTGCCGCAAGCCCTTTTAACTAGGAAACAGAAATAATTCCCAACTTGACTTAACTGATAGGACCTATGTTTGCCCGGCTAGCTTCGTAGTAGGACTTTGAGACTCTTATCTCAGGTGTGAGTCGTGCCCCACGTTGATTGGCATCGAGGCCCCTGGCAGTGGCTTCCCACAGCGGATCCGGTTTCCTGTTCGCTTCATCGTCAGGTCTTCGAAGCGAAGCAGGTTTGTTGCGGTCTGCTGTTATTGTCTACGGTTACGGTTGACTTAGCGAGCGTGTTCGCGCGAACACACCTAGTGACTGGTGATGGGGCGAAAGTTGCGATAAAAAGTATCGAAAAACAAGGAAAAAACAGACGGCCATCACTAGCGGAAATTGCCATGAGTTTCCGGCAAGAAAAAAAGGAGGAAGGTTGGTAAATTGCTTGAGCAAAATTTTTGGCGGCCCTGCAATTATATATAAGGTATCATATAACACCTAGGGATACAACTTCACAGCAAAGGCGTCAAGCCCTCAGTTTATATACTGCTCAGTAACTTATCGCTCACTTCAATTGCGCCCTCCCCAACTATACTCAACTAATCACAAAACCCTCGCCGGCTGTGCGCGTAAACAGGTAAATGCCCAGAAACTAGGAAGGATGTCGATAGCGCAAAGTACACGAAACCGTTCATTCCGACAAACCTCGCTTTCTACACGTCTCTAATTTTTGGGTGGTAATAAACCTTACACCGTTGTGTTGTGTTGACCCAAGATCCAGTTGAAGTAGGTCGGCGTTCACAGTCACACCTAGTGAGATAAAACCCCTTCCTCTACGTTTACGACGAACACTCCTAAAACCTGCGGAAACGCGTCCGACACACACCTCCGCCTCCAGGGCCAGCAGTACGCCTGCCGCGTAATACACCTAACGTCAAAACTGGCCATAGTCATCCGGCTCGTACAAGGCCAGCACGACGCTTATCGCCACACCGGATTATTCGGTTAACCTCGGACAGAAGCGCCACCACACCAACGGCGCACTTATACTCCACGGGCATCACCATCGTAGTACCTCCCCAACCCCTTCGCATTCGCGGCGCAGCACGGGCGCCACAACAACACCTAGACGTACCGCCACGACCAGACGTACCGTGCCACCACCAGCCATTGCAACGCACGTAGCGGGCCGCCGATCATAGGCCTGCAGCACTAATGTTGTAACACCCCAGCAGGTTGTACCTAATCTCGACATACACATACTAGCCGACAACCTTATCAGCTACGAGCGACCCTACCGGCTCACAACAATACTAGCCGCAACCTTATCAGCGACGACCATCACGGCTACAACAGATACTAGCCGCAACATATCAGCTAGCGACCCATAAAACGGTCTACAACATACTAGCCGCGCAACCTTATCAGCTACGAGGGCCGACTACCGGCTACAACGATACTAGCCGCAACCTTTATCAGCCACGACCATTCAGGCTACAACGAAACCAGCGGTAACAATACCTAGCTACAACAACAATCACGCAGGGCAGCGAACCTAGCTGCGGCCATCCCGATTACGACATACGAATATCAGCGGTTAAGCGGTCAGTGTCGTGTTCCGATACTGCTGTAATATATAGGTATTGTAGCCTCAACCTTCGTTCTTCTTTCATGTTTCGTTTTTGACTCTGCAACACATACATATAGTATTAATATACAAACATAGTCAAATTTAAGGCGTACTAACCTAGTATAGAATCTTAACATGTCATACAATACAGACATGCATATACCTAGTTAAAGAGAGCAAGCCGCATCCACTTGTAGTAAAGTTAAGAAAGTAGACGTAACATAATGTTAAGTTAAGAGAGTGTATTACTTAGAGAGCAGACAAAACACAATACACGCACGACTGGTAAATGCAAAATACAGTTTACGTTTTACTTGAACATGTAAAACGACTTTCGTACTTTACTATAAAGTTTAAAAGTTTCACGTTTTTGCACTTGAACATGTAAAACGATTTCGTTAATTTTACTTTAAATTTAAAAGTTAACGTTTCAACCTGAGCATGTAAACGATCCGTTAATTTTACTATAAATTTAAAAGTTTACGTTTTTACAACTCGAATATGTAAAACGATGTTCGTTGACGAATATGTTACTATGAATTTCAAGGTTTGCGTTTTGCTGAATATGTGAAACCGATTTCTTCGAGGAGTATGAGTATACCCAAATTTAATCTTATTGCTTTTATACAAATTTTCTTGATACATATTACATATAAGTGTCCTGATACTACTGGCGTTTACACTTTGATATTTTGTTAAACTCAAAATAAGTTCTACTATACAACAACAGTAATAAGTTTGTAAGGGGCACCCCAATTATCGGAATTTGTATCCAAACTGTAGCAGCCCTACGAGAGGTTTGCGAAGGAAAAAGAGAAAGGGCATTTAAATCCAAATTTCTTTCTGACTTTGTACTGCTAATCTATCTACTATTCATCCGCACATTTATTTACAATTTTTTGCCCAAGCGCTTATAACCTTGTCACAAGGCAGGTGACATTAAATATAGTGTAAGCTTGTAAATAGTTCCTCTCATAGCATACAATACTTTAGTAATCATGATATCTGATAAACTGTAATTAGAATGGGAAATGCTGGCGTCTACATTCTTTTAGAAGGCACTTAGGTAAATCCGGTAGGGGCCACCGAAAATTAGTGCGTCGTGGCCATGGATTTGAGTATATTACCTTTGATGGATAACGGTTGGTTTGATACAGGTAGAAGGAATCGAGATAGATATAGACTTCCATATATCAAATCATCAGTAGCGAAAAAACATTTTGATTGAGCCATGTCCGTCCCGTCCGTCTGTCCGTTAAAGAACACGATCACTTGAGTAAATTTTGAGGTATCTTGATGAAATTGTATGTAGATTCCTGGGCACTCATCTCAGATCGCTAATTTAAAATGAACGATATCGGACTATAACCATGCCGACTCAGTTTGTCGATATCGAAACATTTCGAAAAACCGAAAAAATGCGATAATGTCCATTTTTGGGCCCAAAGAGCGGGGTTTAAAGGGATGAAACTTGGGAGTAGTGGTTGACAGTATGACGCAGAATAGAAAACTAGTCGATTTTGGACAATGGCGGGGCACCAGCCCACTTTTACAAGAAGGTTAATTTAAAAGTTTGCAAGCGTAATTGGCAGCCGTTGAGATATATCATGATGGAAACTTTGGCAGGGACGTTCTACTATGTTACTATATATGTTGTAATAAAAATTAGCAAAATGTATGAAGCACACACGTGCCCACGTTTTATACAAAAAGAAAAAACTTTTTTAACTTCAAATTTTAACCAAAAAATTAAGTATCTGTACTGTATATACGTAAATTTAAGTCAAAGTTAACTGTCAGTAATGATATGATGCGGAGAAAATATACAAAAATAAAAGATTTCAAAAATGGGGCATGGCGCCGAGCGCATTTTCGATTGGACCGTTTGTCTAGAATACTTTTAATGCCATAGAGTCTGTCAAACAAAACTACCACATCCTTCTCAAATTTGTAGGGACATAGATTCTATGACGATGAACTGTTCTCTGTGAAAATGCGAAATCGGGGAAGCCCACGCCCTAGTTTTTATACACAGTCACCGTCGGTCCTTGGCGCGATCTGCGGGCGTTAACGCACCATACTTGAGCGAAAAACCGATTATCTTCTTAACTTAGCCCACGATACTTATCTGAACTCACTTTGTATCCCGTGCATAAAAAATGGCCGAATCACGACCATCAAACACGCCCACTTCTTTCTCAATATCGATATTACGAAAAATGATGTGGCCATAATTCTCTACAAATACGAAAAAGGCGATGAAACATGGTAACTGGGTGGTTATTGACGCAAAAATAATAACTTTGCGAAAAAATACTTGTAAATGGGTGTGACCTACCATATTAAGTAGACGAACATGAAAACAGTTCGACAAGGCGAACTCAACAGCCCTTAGGAATCTTGACAGGAATACTGTAGTGGTATTGCCCATATATAAATAAAATGTTCCAGTACCCGTACAGATTAATTTTCTGGATACACTGGCTCCACACTGTGTTCGAGTATCGCGAGACACGCCTTCACATATCCAGGCTATGCCACTCGCGTTTTAAAACCTCATTAATCTCTTTAATTTATGTATATCCATACTCGTCCAAACACATTCTAAAGTCACCCCTGGCCCACCCTAATGGCGATATCTCGAAAAGGCGTCACCTATAGACCTAAGCCACTCCCCATTCTTAAATGTGCTCCGATAAACAACTTCCTTTGATAAACCATATCGTACAAACATTCTAGATGGTTCGCTAATATACCCACTATGGCGATATCTCGACAAAGACGAGAAGGACGTCCACGATAGACCTAATGTCGCACATATCCCTCTTGTCGTGTGATGCTCAGTAACACCCCGTTTCGTTTGATGACCACCATATCGTACCAAACATTCATAGAGTCACATGAGCGTCCAGGGGTGGCACTCTAGAACATGTTCTTGTGACGCTATGGTATCAAACGAAAGGTGTTACTGAGCATTTTAAGAGGGAGTGGACATTAGGTCTATAGGTGGACGCCTTTTCGAGATATCGCCATTAGGGTGGGCCAGGGGTGACTCTAGAATGTTTGTACGATATGGGTATCAAAGGAAAGTTGTTACTGAGCATTTTAAGAGGGAGTGGGCATTAGGTCTATAGGTGGACGCCTTTTCGAGATATCGCCATTAGGGTGGGCCAGGGGTGACTTTAGAATGTGTTTGTACGATATGGATATCAAATTAAAGATATTAATGAGGGTTTTAAAAGCGAGTGGCCCTTAGATGTATATGTGAAGGCGTTCTCGCGATATCGACCAAAATGTGGACCAGGTGATCCAGAAAATAATCTGTCGGGTACTGCTAATTTATTTATATATGCAATACCACTAACAGTATTCCTGTCAAGATTCTAAGGGCTGTTGATTTCGCCTTGTAGAACTTTTTCATTTTCTTCTACTTAATATGGTAGGTGTCACACCCATTTTACAAAGTTTTTTCCAAAGTTATATTTTGCGTCAATAAACCAATCCAGTTACCATGTTTCATCCCTTTTTTCGTATTTGGTATAGAATTATGGCATTTTTTTCATTTTTCGTAATTTTCGATATCGATAAAGTGGGCGTGTTTATGGTCGGATTTCGGCCATTTTTTATACCGTGATAAAGTGAGTTCAGATAAGTACGTGGGCTAAGTTTAGTAAAGATATATCGGTTTTTGCTCAAGTTATTGTGTTAACGGCCGAGCGGAAGGACAGACGGTGGACTGTGTATAAAAACTGGGCGTGGCTTCCCCCGATTTCGCCCATTTTCACAGAGAACAGTTACGTCATAGAATCTATGCCCCTACCAAATTTGAGAAGGATTGGTAAATTTTTGTTCGACTTATGGCATTAAAAGTATTCTAGACAAACTAAATGAAAATGCGCGGAGCCATGCCCATTTTGAAATTTTCTTTTATTTTTGTATTTTCTTGCATCATATCATTACTGCAGTTAAATTTTGACTTAATTTACTTATATACAGTAAAGATATTAAATTTTTTTGTTAAAATTTGAAGTTAAAAAATTTTTTTTTAAAAAGTGGGCGTGTGCTTCATCCAATTTTGCTAATTTTTATTTACCACATATATAGTAATAGTAGTAACGTTCCTGCCAAATTTCATCATGATATCTTCAACGGCTGCCAAATTACGCTTGCAAAACTTTTAAATTACCTTCTTGTAAAAGTGGGCGGTGCCACGCCCATTGTCCAAAATCTTACTAGTTTTCTATTCTGCGTCATAATGTCAACCCATCTACCAAGTTTCATCGCTTTAACCGCCTTTGGCAATGAATTATCGCATTTTTTCGGTTTTTCGAAATTTTCGATATCGAAAAAGTGGGCATGGTTATAGTCCGATATCGTTCATTTTAAATAGCGATCTGAGATGAGTGCCCAGGAATCTACATACCAAATTTCATCAAGATACCTCAAAATTTACTCAAGTTATCGTGTTAACGGACAGACGACGGACGGACGGACATGGCTCAATCAAAATTTTTTTCGATACTGATGATTTTGATATATGGAAGTCTATATCTATCTCGATTCCTTTATACCTGTACAACCAACCGTTATCCAATCAAAGTTAATATACTCAAATCCATGGCCACCGACGCACCTAATTTTCGGTGGCCCCTTACCTGATTTACCTAAGTGCCTTCTAAAAGAATGTAGACGCCAGCATTCCCATTCTAATTACAAGTTTATTCAGATATCATTATTACTAAAGTATGTATGCTATGAGAGAAATATTTAAAGCTATACCTATATTTATGTCACCTCCTTTTTTTTTGACAAGGGTTATAAGCGCTTGGTGCAAAAAAATTGTAAATAAATGTGCTTATGAATAGTAGATAGATTACATACAAAGTAGAAATTTGGTTAAATGCCCTTTCTCTTTTCATTCACAAACCTATCTTAGGGCTGTACAGTTTGGATACAAATTCCGATAATTGGGGCCCCTTACAAAATTATTATGTTGTTGTAGTAGAACTTATTTTGAGTTTAACAAAATATCAAATTGGTATAACGCATAGTATAATGACACTTATATGTAATATGTACTAAGAAAATTTGTTATAAAAGCAATTAAGATTAAATTTGGGGTAAATCATACTCCTCGAAGAAATCGTTTCACATATTCAAGCAAAACGCAAACCTTTAAATTCATAGTAAATCATATTCGTCAACGAAATCGTTTTACATATTCGAGTAAAACGTAAACTTTTAAATTTATAGTAAAATTAACGGAATCGTTTTACATGCTCAGGTGAAACGTTAACTTTTAAATTTAAAGTAAAATTAACGAAATCGTTTTACATGTTCAAGTAAAACGTGAACTTTTAAATTTATAGTAAAATTAACGAAATCGTTTTACATGTTCAAGTAAAACGTAAACTGTTTTGCATTTACCAGTCAGTGCTGGTATTGTTTTGTTTTTTTTCTTGCTTCTAAGTTAATTAAACCTCTTTAACTTAACATTACGTTACGTCTACTTTCTTAACTTTACTACAAGTGGATGCTGCTTGCTCTCTTTAACTTAGGTATATGCATGTATGTATGTATTACATGTTAAGATTCTATACTAGGGTTATAGCCTTAAATTTGAATATGTTTGTATATTAATACTATATGTATGTTGTTGCAGAGTCAAAAGAAAATGAAAGAACAAGGTTGAGGCTACAAATACCTATATTTAATCAGTATCGGAACGAACTCACCGCTTTAACCGCTGATATTCGTTGTCGTAATCGGGATGGCCGCAGGCCTAGGTTCGCTGCCCTGCGGTTGTTGTTGTAGCTGGTATTGTTACGCTGGTTCGTTGTAGCCTGAATGGTCGTGGCTGATAAGGTTGCGGCTAGTATTGTTGTAGCCGGTATGGTCGTAGCTGATAAGGTTGCGGCTAGTATTGTTGTAGCCGGTATGGTCGTAGCTGATAATGTTGCGGCTAGTATTGTTGTAGCCGGTATGGTCGTAGCTGATAAGGTTGCGGCTAGTATTTTTGTAGCCGGTATGGTCGTAGCTGATAAGGTTGCGGCTAGTATTGTTGTCGGTGGTACCGCCTGCTGTTGGTGTTAACATTAGTGGCTGCAGGCCTATGATCGCGGCCCCGCTACGTGCGTTGCAACTGGTGGTGGCGGTACGTCTGGTGGTTGTTGCGCCCGTGGCTGGCGCTAATGAAGGGGTTGGGGGAGGTACTACCGATGGTGATGCCCGTGGTAATAGTAGGCGCCGTTGGTGGTGGTTGGCGCTTTGGTCCGAGGTAACCGAATAATCCGGGTGGCGATAAAGCTTCGTGCTGGCCTTTACGAGCCGGATGACTTGGCCATTTTGACGTTAGTTGTATTACGCGGCAGCGTACTGCTGGCCCTGGAGGCGGAGGTGGTGTCGGACGCTTTTCCGCAGGTTGTAGTGTTCTTCGTAAACGTAGAGGAAGGGGTTTATCTCACTAGGTGTGACTGTGAACGCCGACCTACTTCAACTGGATCTTGGGTCAACACAACACAATCGGTGTAAGGTTTATTACCACCCAAAATTAGACGCGTAGAAGCGAGGTTTGTCGGAATGAACGGTTTCGGTACTTTGCGCTATCGACTCCTTCCTAGTTTCTGGGCATTTACCTGTTTACGCGCACAGCCGGCGAGGGTGTTTTGTGATTAGTTGAGTATCGTTGGGGAGGCGCAGTTGAAGTGAGCGATAAAGTTACTGAAGCAGTATATTAACTGAGCTTGACGCCTTTGCTGTTGAAGTTGTATCCCTAGGTGTTATATGATCCCTTATATATAATTTCAGGGCCGCCAAAAATTTTGCTCAAGCAATTTACCAACCTTCCTCCTTTTTTTTCTTGCCGGAAACTCATGGCAATTTTCCGCTAGTGATGGCCGGTCTGTTTTTTTCCTTGTTTTTCGATACTTTTTATCGCAACTTTCGCCCCATCACCAGTCACTAGGTGTGTTCGCGCGAACACGCTCCCTAGTGCAACCGTAACCGTAGACAATAACAGCAGACCGCAACAAACCTGCTTCGCTTCGAAGACCTGACGATGAAGCGAACAGGAAACCGGATCCGCTGTGGGAAGCCACTGCCAGGGGCCTCCGATGCCAATCAACATGGGGCACGACTCACACCTGAGATAAGAGTCTCAAAGTCCTACTACGAAGCTAGCCGGGCAACATAGGTCTATCAAAAAAAAAGTTAAGTCAAGTTGGGAATTATTTCTGTTTCCTAGTTAAAAAGGGCTTTGCGGCAATTAGACATTTGTTATGGAGAACTCGTCAAAACTCCGAAAGATCATTTCTAGTTGTTATCGCCCCCACAGAAGGCAAAACAAAAAAAAGAAGGTGTAGACATTTTGATATGGAGAACTCGTCCAAACTCCGAAAGGCTAGTGGTTATCGCCCCCACAGAAGGCAAAAAAAATTTGGGTAGACACTTTGATAAAGGAGAAATCGTCCAAACTCCGAAAGGCTAGTGGTCATCGCCCCCACAGAAGGCCAAAAAAAAATTTGGATACTCGATGGGAACGCTGACATCTCCTGTTCCCCGAAGGCACTCGGGCTCCAAAAAAAAATAAAAAAAGACAAACTCATTCATTCTTGTCCCTAGTGCTCCCAACCGCAACGCATAAGGGGGTCTTAAGGACCGGCCTCTGGGACTGGTTGGGGCCACTAGGGTCAATTTCCTACACACACAGGTTGGTCCCAACCCACCCAGCCGCAACGCAGAGGCGGTCTCCTAGGAGGCGCTAGTGGGACTGGCTGGGGGTGTTGAGGCCTCTCGTCATTCACCCTGGACACCCCTCCTGCCTCCACCGCTATGGGTGGAGCGGCTTCAATGCCCGCTCCTCAGACTGGTGGGACAGGTAAGGGTGCCGCTTGGGATCCCAGCTCAACCCGTCACAATCCAGGAGGTATTCTGTGGTACCACCTGAGACGTGGGCTGAGCTGGGGTCCTACCATTCGCTCACACACTCACACTAACATCACAAATTCGGCTAAACTAAATTTAAAAAAAAACTATTAACTTTAAAAAAAATTCAAAACCCAGTTAGCGGACATATATATACCAAACCGACTAACGGACAACTTCCGGTAACAAAAACCCCAATTACTAAAAAAAATAAAGTGCGTTCAGCACTGCCTCATCGGGTGAAATAAAAAAATCCGGATAACTTGACGTGAAGTCACATGGCTCCATCAGCTACTGCCCCCGATTACCAGCCCGGACAACCTGATGCATCCAACCATCCCACCGCAACGTAGGTGGCAGCTCCTGTGGCTGCTCACTCGGACTGGTGGGATGGTCAACTTCACAGGTTGACCCGACTGACCTCGCAGCCAGCGCCTCAGGTGCCACGTTGGGCGCCATCTGTTATGGCGCCCTCAGCAACTGTCATCGATGATCATTCTGGACAACTTGATCCGTCCAACCATCCCACCGCAACGCAGGTGGCTGCTCCTGCGGCTGCACACCTCGGACTGATGGGATGGTCAACTTCACAAGTTGACCAAAATGACCAGCGCGACAGCGCCTCGTGCCCCACGTTGGGCGCCATCTGTTATGGATACGCATCTTTCGGTGGAAGCAGTAAGGAAGGTGGTCGGCATGATGTGGTGGTGCACAGTGGCTAGTCATTGTCGGCTGGGGCGGGCCCTTGCCAACCTTACTGTTCCTGCGCCATAAACAGAAAAAAAGTCATATCATGCCTTTAAAAAAACTGACAAAAGCGCAGAACTAATTCAAAACGCTCAAATGGACTAAAACAACATCCGGTCGAACCGGATGTCACGGACAGACCGTTAAAACATTCAAAATTTAAATTCAAAAAAAAACCGCAAAAAAAATTACCGAACCGGACATGGCCGGTTACCAACGCTGAAAATCAAAATAAAAAAAAATTGCTGAAAAGTAATGAAAAAGAAGAAAGGGCCGAATATAGCTTGGGGGCGCCGCGGGTGTTGTTGCGACGCCCGGTGCTTAACCCACCCTCAAAATCCATGGCCACCGACGCACCTAAATTTTCGGTGGCCCCTTACCGGATTTACCTAAGTGCCTTCTAAAAGAATGTAGACGCCAGCATTCCCATTCTAATTACAAGTTTATTCAGATATCATTATTACTAAAGTATGTATGCTATGAGAGAAATATTTAAAGCTATACCTATATTTATGTCACCTCCTTTTTTTTTGACAAGGGTTATAAGCGCTTGGTGCAAAAAAAATTGTAAATAAATGTGCCTATGAATAGTAGATAGATTACATACAAAGTAGAAATTTGGTTAAATGCCCTTTCTCTTTCATTCACAAACCTATCTTAGGGCTGTACAGTTTGGATACAAATTCCGATAATTGGGGCCCCCTTACAAAATTATTATGTTGTTGTAGTAGAACTTATTTTGAGTTTAACAAAATATCAAATTGGTATAACGCATAGTATAATGATACTTATATGTAATATGTACTAAGAAAATTTGTTATAAAAGCAATTAAGATTAAATTTGGGGTAAATCATACTCCTCGAAGAAATCGTTTCACATATTCAAGTAAAACGTAAACCTTTAAATTCATAGTAAATCATACTCGTCAACGAAATCGTTTTACATATTCGAGTAAAACGTAAACTTTTAAATTTATAGTAAAATTAACGGAATCGTTTTACATGCTCAGGTAAAACGTGAACTTTTAAATTTATAGTAAAATTAACGAATCGTTTTACATGTTCAAGTAAAACGTGAACTTTTAAATTTATAGTAAAATTAACGAAATCGTTTTACATGTTCAAGTAAAACGTAAACTGTTTTGCATTTAGCAGTCAGTGCTGGTATTGTTTTGTGTTTTTTTTTCTTGCTTCTAATTAAAAATGCTTAATTAAACCTCTTTAACTTAACATTACGTTACGTCTACTTCTTTTAACTTTACTACAAGTGGATGCTGCTTGCTCTCTTTAACTTAGGTATATGCATGTATGTATGTATTACATGTTAAGATTCTATACTAGGGTTATAGCCTTAAATTTGAATATGTTTGTATATTAATACTATATGTTGTTGCAGAGTCAAAGAAAATGAAAGAACAAGGTTGAGGCTACAAATACCTATATTTAGTCAGTATCGGAACGAACTCACCGCTTTAACCGCTGATATTCGTTGTCGTAATCGGGATGGCCGCAGGCCTAGGTTCGCTGCCCTGCGGTTGTTGTTTGTAGCTGGTATTGTTACGCTGGTATCGTTGTAGCCTGAATGGTCGTGGCTGATAAGGTTGCGGCTAGTATTGTTGTAGCCGGTATGGTCGTAGCTGATAATGTTACGGCTAGTATTGTTGTAGCCGGTATGGTCGTAGCTGATAAGGTTGCGGCTAGTATTGTTATAGCCGGTATGGTCGTAGCTGATAAGGTTGCGGCTAGTATTGTTGTAGCCGGTATGGTCGTAGCTGATAATGTTGCGGCTAGTATTGTTGTAGCCGGTATGGTCGTAGCTGATAAGGTTGCGGCTAGTATTGTTGTAACCGGTATGGTCGTAGCTGAAAAGGTTGCGGCTAGTATTGTTGTCGGTGGTACCGCCTGCTGTTGGTGTTAACATTAGTGGCCGCAGGCCTATGGTCGCGGCCCCGCTACGTGCGTTGCAACTGGTGGTGGCGGTACGTCTGGTTGTTGTTGCGCCCGTGGCTGGCGCTAATGAAGGGGTTGGGGGAGGTACTACCGATGGTGATGCCCGTGGTAATAGTAGGCGCCGTTGGTGGTGGTTGGCGCTTTGGTCCGAGGTCGAAAGACCCGGGTGGCGATAAAGCTTCGTGCTGGCCTTTACGAGCCGGATGACTTGGCCATTTTGACGTTAGTTGTATTACGCGGCAGCGTACTGCTGGCCCTGGAGCCGGAGGTGGTATCGGACGCTTTTCCGCAGGTGGTAGTGTTCTTCGTAAACGTAGAGGAAGGGGTTTATCTCACTAGGTGTGACTGTGAACGCCGACCTACTTCAACTGGATCTTGGGTCAACACAACACAACCGGTGTAAGGTTTGTTACCACCCAAAATTAGACGCGTAGAAGCGAGGTTTGTCGGAATGAACGGTTTCGGTACTTTGCGCTATCGACTCCTTCCTAGTTTCTGGGCATTTACCTGTTTACGCGCACAGCCGGCGAGGTGTTTTGTGATTAGTTGAGTATCGTTGGGGAGGCGCAGTTGAAGTGAGCGATAAAGTTACTGAAGCAGTATATTAACTGAGCTTGACGCCTTTGCTGTTGAAGTTGTGTCCCTAGGTGTTATATGATCCCTTATATATAATTGCAGGGCCGCCAAAAATTTTACTCAAGCAATTTACCAACCTTCCTCCTTTTTTTTCTTGCCGGAAACTCATGGCAATTTTCCGCTAGTGATGGCCGGTCTGTTTTTTTCCTTGTTTTTCGATACTTTTTATCGCAACTTTCGCCCCATCACCAGTCACGGGTGTTCGCCGAACACGCTCAAGTCACGAACCGTGACATAACGCAGCCGCAACAACATGAAAATTGCCAACTTCACAACAAACATCTCAGGACAGAGTTATCTCCGCCTTCGGATTATTGTTGTTGAGGTTCGCTTTCTGCTACTAAATGTCATCTTCGCATAAAAATACTCCCTTCTTGCATTAAAATGAAGCTATTACAGCTTCGACCTCGATGTCGCCCATTTTGTAAAAAAAATAATGGTAACATCTTACAAGACGGTGCACCACCTACTTTTATTAAAAATTATCGAAGCTGTATCAAAACAACGCGTCCCGACCTCCGTTTTAAGAATCCGAAAGCGGAAATCAAAAGTTTTATTTCTGTTGAAAGTTTTTACAAAAAACTGTAAAATGACCTGGAGAGTGTCCGAAATATGAAGCCCGATCCACAGTTTTTGTGCATAGATCACCTTTGTGCGTTAGCGGCCTTCGGCCGCGCTTTTAAAAAGTTACCCTGGGTGGGTCCGACACTTGTTTGGGGATCAAAACTAAATGCGCGCAGAACATCTTTCTGCATTAGTGTGTGTGTGTACAACACATCTGGGAAAAACCAACAACCGCATGAAAATTTGAACCGATTTTTTGCTTATATCTTATGACGGAAATAAAAATTTAAATTTTCGCTTTCGGACTCTAAAACGAAAGTCGAGGCGCGTCCTTTGATAATACCTTTGAAAATTTTTGATAAAAATTAGGTGGTGTACCATCTTGTGAAACGTTACCAAAATAAACACAAACATTTTGCCGCAATGTAACGCTCGATTGTCGCTTAATGTGCTTTACCAAAATATGTCGTACTGTAAAGAGCCTGCGCAGCGTAATGTGCGCGCACCTTTAATTTAGGAAAACAAATTGCTTCGAGTATGGCAAGGCCATATGTTGACTTTTCTTATTGGAGTTTTCACGTTTTCTTCCACCGATCTGTCAGATGTTTTTTTCGACAGCAGGTTGGAATTACGTTAGCGGGCGGTACGCGCTAAAAATATTTTATTTTACAGTCATAATTATACAACTAATAAAAAATTAATTGGGTTTTATTCAGTTTAACGACTAATCGAACAAAAATTTCAGTGCGAAAAAATTACGATAATGCAGCAGTGAAAGTGATGCTCTCAAGCGTGGCACGACGTGCCTTCTCAACATCACAAAAAAGCCTGCGGCGAAGCAACTCACAGTACGTGAAGCCCTAAACACCGCTATGGATGAGGAAATGGCACGAGATGATCGTGTATTTTTAATGGGTGAAGAGGTTGCTCAATACGATGGCGCCTACAAAGTAAGTTAGATCTAACATACCATTTTCCGATGGTAATCTTAATCACAGCCTTGCATGATTACGTAAAAGGTTAAAAACGCTGACCGAATTAATTGGTGTATGTAGCATGTGTGTGCTTTCGTTGACAATTGTGGAATAGCTAATGGCATGATAAAAACAGGCGCAGTGAAACATGCGTCAGGGTAAAATATAGCTTTGAATAGCCAGTTTTTAAAATTTCTAATGTAAGGTCGAATAACGAATAGCGTGCCTAAAGCAAAATCATGCAAACTTATCAGATAACCGCGTGCGGGCTGCACCTCTGCTTGCGACATCAATTGATAACCACTAATCGTCGGTTGTCTTAATACTTTTTTGTTTGACTAATCTTTAGTATGCTAAAGCTATTTGTATATGTATGCTGGGTCTAGCCATTTTCATTTGTATGACTATTTTGATTTCCTATTTTCCAACTGTAGGTCTCGAGAGGACTTTGGAAGAAATACGGCGATCATCGTGTAGTTGACACTCCAATTACTGAAATGGGTTTCACTGGCATTGCTGTTGGGGCTGCAATGGCGGGTCTAAGACCAATTTGCGAGTTCATGACCTTAACTTTTCATGCAGCCATTGATCACGTAAGTAAATAGATCGTTTACCCTACATATTCATATTTGTTATAATGATGTCGTTGTTCTTCAAATTGAGATTAATAAGCTTTATATCTGGTGTGTTAAGACCGTCTTTTCCTTAATATAAGAAAGTGCCACACTGTGACGTATGGTAAACTGCTGAGGCCACTTCATACCTCCCTATCATATTACAGAAACCTTTCTTCGAACGACTCTTGAAGTTAAAGACTTGGGGGTATACTTCGACTCAAAGTTTAATTTTAACACTCACGTCAGCTTCACAATTTCTAAGGCGCTTTCAATGCTTGCTTTTGTCAGACGCCATTCCGCAAACTTCTCGACCGCCTACACACAAAGTTTTATTATACGTCCTTTGTGCGGTCCAAACTTGAGTATGCGGCTTTCATTTGGCGGCCCTACCACGCAGTTCACATCAACGGCCTGGAGCGTGTTCAAAAATCTTTATGCGCTTCGTGCTTATTTCATTACGTTTCTCTGAACCGATCCCGTCTTATGAGTCTCGATGCCACTATATCCTTACTATCCCTAAACAATCGTAGAAGTCTTTGGCCTCGTTGTTCATTTTCGATCTTTCACGGGCAAAATTGACTGCGCGCTGCTTCTTGAAGACTATGCTTAATACTCCCTGTAGAAACCTCCGCCACTTTGAATCTTTTCATAGGCTGAGTAGAACTGTTTATAACTCAAAAGCGCCTATTAACAGAGCCCGATCAGAATTAATTGCTTCTCAAATGTTTTGGATATTGATTTCTGCGACTCAAAATACGCTTTTCGACTTGAAACTAAAAAATTACTTAATATGAAATAATATAAATTCTTTTTGCTAGTGTTCTCCATAGCTTAATATAAGCTGGTCTCTGTAATTTAGTCATAATCTGTACTAAACTTTGTTACTAGACTAAATAAATAAATAAATAAATTTTTCCTATTCTTCACATAGTCGAATATTTATTTAAGAAAGCTAGAATGTGAAAACACTATATACAATTTTGCTTAATAGTTCATGTATCGTTCAAGAAAATATTAGGAAACCTGAAAGTGTGATTAATAAGTTATAATGTTTTATAACTACGTTTGCCATCTTGCTATCCTAATTTTTGCTACCTAGAACCCATGTTGGCGGCAACTCAGGAAGGACAATCATTAGTCCTGCGTTAGTCACGCATAACTCAACGAATTATACTTCATTGAATGCTTACATGTGTTATCGATGTTGATTGTTCTTTATGGATCTATATAGATCCGGTACGTTCTGGTAAGATGCACAATTAGGGTAATAGCCTGACAATCTCGAAGGAACGATTTCACATTACCACAATGAACGTTATAGGCCAAAGGTTACTAACATAACAGCAATACATCGCATGTTTCATTGTAAACAGAGGTAATCCAAAATTTTATATGTTTTGAGAAACGCAGTTCTATATATAGAGATCCATTATAAAGTGAGATTCAAAGGCAACTATGTCCGAGATTTTGGTCTTTTTGAGTATTCTATAAAAGTCAGCATAATCTTGTCAGTGGATTATCTTGGTATGTCGTAATATTTAAAACAAAACAAAAATTTTGAGTTGAATCAGTTACTATGAAACGTGCGATAATGCAAGTTATCTGTCTGGACGACAGGCATCGGTGCAATCAGGAACGCTACATCTAAACCCAGATAAATTAAGAAGAGGTGCCGCAGGCGTCTGACATTATCACCGACCAAATTTACATTAAACAAATGTCGACCATATTGGACATCCTTGTTGACGCTACCGACTGTCTTACACCCAAAAGTACTAGGAGTGAAGTTCGATCAGGATCTACATTTTGGCGAGCATGCATCCCCAATTGTACCTAAAATCCAGATCCGTAATAAAGTCCTCAAATATCCTGCCGGCAGCACTTAGGGGTTAAGAAAAATATACGCTGTTGTTGATGTTGTATCGATAAGGACACTCCCCGAAGGCCTGCCTAAACACCGCTCTCAGAACCGCTACGGGCAGTCTTCTCATGTCCCCAGAACACCATCTACAGAGTGGGGGCGACAGTACTCCCCATTAGGGAGGGGAGATATGAATACCCAGAAACCTGGTTATCCCAACAAACATCTGATGGAAGATGTCCCGCTTCCCGGGACATAAGTCATCTCTGCAAGCATTATGAGGAAATACTGCACCTAAGCACTAAGTATTTAGAAGAAAAGCACAAAGAGAAGAAGTCCTCAGGGATATCCAAAAAAGGCGTCGGACATCTGCCGTTCTTAAAGATATTTGTATTTGTATTTGTGTTTATTAGGCAATTCATCCCAGCACAACAATTTGCAAAAATTATTTACAGTGCTAGTCGGTAAAAGGGAACAATTAGGTAAATAGGAACATTTAGAATTGAAACTTAAAGCTAATGACTATGGCTAAGAAAAGGTTACAATAAATAATATATTTAATAAATAGTAAATAAATAAAATAAACGAATGATAGAGTACATTTGTTAGAAGAAATCAGTATTTTAATTGTCTAGGTTATTATAGAAACTTGTTAATTCTTTATTGAAGAGCAGAGCATTGCTTATAAGCCTAAGTCTAGAAGGGAGCGAGTTCCAAAGACGTATGGAAGTAATGAAGAACTGGCGATCAGATATTAGCATACGATGTCTGAAGTGGGTAAGGAGAACAGATCTAGATGACTGGAGAAAATTTAGCCTCCGATACAAATAGTCAGGTTCCTTCATATATATTAATTTATGTAGCGCAGTGAGCGTTTTAAGTTTAATAAGGTTATCGAAAGAAATGTTTAGCAACCTGTAAGCATGATGAGAGACGTGGTCAAGTCTTTTCAACCCATAGACGTATCTAGCAATGTTGTTATAAACAACATTAAGTTTCCTATTACATACATAGTCACAATTAGAGTAAACCTCACAACCATAAAGCAGCGTAGGTATTAAGTACGCTTTTGCTATTAGTAGACGAATATGTAACGGAGTAAAATATTGTGTAAGCCAGAGTGTACGAAGCATCCCATACACTTTCCCACTATGCGGAAGATGTGATCTTTCCATGTCAAGGTTTGTTAAAAACTACACCTAGATTTTTTGCCGTGTCAACTTATTCTATAATAGTGTTGTCTAAAATTAAATTTTCCATTCCACTTTTATCTAGTGACCTTCTATGAATGACTATACATTTCGACTTCTTAGGGTTAAGACATAAGCCGTTCATAGAAGCCCACGTACCAATTTGACATAAATCGTAATTTAAGCTATTAATACATGAACTGGTACGATCACTAGGACAGCACATATACAATTGTACGTCGTCAGCATAAAAGTGAATATTACAATACTTGAGAACACCAGGCAAATCGTTTATATACAAAGCAAATAACAGGGGTCCAAGGATTGAGCCTTGTGGGACTCCTCTTAAAACAGGACGTCAGCACAGAGTTAACCAAGTAGGTTAAGTGAGGAAGGATTTTAGGAAGAATTATTTTAAAAATTCGGACATATACCATCGAACCCCATATCATTAGACTTTACTGAAAGAATGGCTTGAACGACATCACAATCATCGACACTAGCAAACTCAAGAGGACCACAATCAATATTAGCGCGAATACAATAATTGTCAGCACATATATTGTCAGTTGAGATTGGCAGATTTACAAAATTTATATTTATCTCGTTAATGTCTACATCAGGGAGGACAGAAATATCGCATTTTGGATTTTCCGATACCAATATGATTAATCGACTTCCAGGTTTCCTTCGAACTCAAAGCAGCACTAAACTTGTTATTATAAAATTTCTGCTTTGCTGACCTAATGGCTTTGTTTGCAGCGATCCTAGCTGCTTTGAAGCAGTTGTGAGCCTCCAGGGTTTTGTATCTTTTCCATCGTGAGTAAGCAAGGTTACGCTGGTGAATTAAGTGTTTTAGATTGGCACTGTACTCAGTGTTTGGAGATAGTAGAAATGCGAATGGCATTGCGAATAATAGCCTAGCTTTGCTTAATGTCCTATGCAGGCACCATAAAGGTTTCAACGTGGTGCACTTTAATGCTCGTAGTTTAAATGGTGAAAAGATGGATGTAGTCAGAGCGATATTTGAACAATCTAGTGTTGATATCATTTGTGTTTCCGAGACTTGGTTTAAACCTGAAATACTTGATGACCATTTTGGCATAAAGGGATACGTACTCTATAGGATGGATAGAAAGGTAAAGAAAGGTGGTGGTGTTGCTATGTATTGTAAAAAACATCTCAAGTCGAGAATCATATCAAGTATAGCTGTTGGCGTCACTGAGAACTTGCTAGTTGAAGTGTCTAGTTCAATGTCCAAAGTCCTTTTTTCGTGCGTCTATAACCCTAATAAATTGTGCAACGTGAAGGAATATTTTACAATGTTGTCCTCGGTCGCAGTTGATTACACTGATATAATTATCTGCGGAGATTTTAATGTTAATCTCTTATGTAGTGACCCGTATACCTGCCGTTTGTTAGACGATGTTTCAAGTGTTGGTCTTGAAGTGGTTAATGTGTGCGTACCAACAAGGTATGGACAGAACTGCTGCCCCAGCCTTCTTGACTATTTCATTGTGTCCGATACGTCTAAAGTCTTAAAGTTTGATCAATTATCCTTTATCTCAGACCATGATCTAATTTTCTGTTCATTTGATGTAGTGCTCGATAACCACAGTGCAGTAGCTAGACCATCCATTTCACCAGATTATCGACGACTGGACGTAAATAACCTTCTTGGAGACATCTCCAGCATAAATTGGTCTACTTGTTGGAGCTTGAGTTCGGTGCATGAAAAGCTGAGATTTTTAAATGAAATTATTTTATACCTCTATACAACTCACGTTCCATCTCGGGTATATAGCAACAGATCTTCCTCTTGCCCTTGGTTTAATAGATCCGTCCGTGCTATGATTATCAAGCGCAATAAGCTTTATTCCCTTTGGAAGAAAAACCGAAGCGACGCAAATTGGCGTGCATACAAACTTACACGAAATGAGACCACAGCCTATATTAGGAGAGAAAAATGCAGATACTACAGTAAAATGTTGAATATATCGTTGCCTAATCATGTTTTGTGGCGTAATCTGAAAAAACTTCGTGTACATGTGAGTGAGAGTTCTGACTGTTCCCTTAATCCTGAAGATCTTAATGCAGCTTTTGTGAGCCAAGCTAACCCGTCTTGTCTTAATACCAGTTTCTCAACCCCTCCCTTATATGTGGTTCCTGTTTGTCAAGTATTTGAGTTTACAGCTGTTTCGGAACTTGATGTGGCGAGATGCATAAATAAAATAAGGTCCAACGCAATCGGTCAGGACAATATACCGCTCAAATTTGTTAAAATAATTGCCCCGTACATTCTTCCTACATTGACGCATATTATCAACCACAGTATTACTACCTCCTGCTTCCCTGATATGTGGAAGATTGCCACGGTTATACCTATTGCAAAAACTAAGTTTGCAGATTGTCCTAGTGACTTTCGGCCTATCAGCATTTTGCCAGCACTCTCGAAAGTCTTTGAGATATTGTTGTCGGAACAAATTCAAGACCATGTTTGCAAACATAGTCTGCTATCACCATTCCAGTCAGGCTTCCGATCAAAGCACAGTTGCTCCACGGCTATCATAAAAATTTTAGACGACGTCAGGGCACCCTTTGACAAAAACCAGTTGACTTTATTATGCCTGCTTGACTTCTCAAAAGCCTTCGACTCTGTGAACCATGACCTGCTGTGCTCAAAATTAAAAAATTATTTTGGTTTTGATGACTCCGCAGTGCGGCTCATGCGAAGTTATCTGACGGGTAGATCCCAGCTTGTCAAAGTCGGCTCCGAAACTTCAGGTCTAAAACCACTATTGGCAGGGGTACCCCAAGGCTCTATCTTGGGTCCACTACTTTTTAGTATTTTTATTAATGACATATTTAATGCATGCCAGCATGCTCATATGCATGCATATGCTGATGATGTCCAACTATATTTGTCGGGAAATCATGAGGGGACAAACGATTTATGCTCAAGATTGAATAATGACTTAACATCCATATTTGAATGGGCTAGGAAAAATGACTTATGCATGAACAGTGAGAAATCATACGTGTTGCCTATATCTAAAAAACGAATAAGTTTCTCAAGTATTCCGCCCTTGCGCGTTGCCAGTAAATGTCTCAAACTCGTTTCAAAAGTGACTAATCTTGGTTTTGTTATTAACACGACGTTGTCCTGTGATGATCATGTAAATTCGGTGGTTAAGAAAGTATACTATATCTTAAGAAACTTACGAATGTCTGCTATTTATACTCCGGTCAATGTTAGAAGAAAACTTGCAATTCAATTGATTATGCCGATCATTTGCTACTCTGAGCTAGTGTACAGTAAACTGAGCTCCCAGTCTGCTCATAAAATTGATGTAGCATTTAATCATGTTACACGTTATGTATTCGGCTTAGCCAGATTTGATCATATATCCAGCTGGAGAGCGCGTCTACTGGGCTGCGAAATCTTCGAATATCTGAAAGCTAGGAACAGCATTTTCCTTTGTCAACTTATCATGTATAAGGAGCCTAGTTACCTATATGATAAGCTAATATTCCCCAGGTCTGCTCGAATCAACGACCTAATAGTACCAACTTATAACTATCTAACATCTGGACGGCTATTCTTTGTCAATGCCATTCGCCTATGGAACTCTATTCCAGTATCCGTACGTAGTAGTCTAAATAAAAGCAACTTTAAAAATGTTCTTTATGCTCATTTTAGTTGAAACCATTATACTTCTTGAGTTTTCGCCATCAATATGTATGAGTGTATACAATGTTTTGTTATTGAATTTAATTATTTGTTTATTTTAGATACTAGTAAATTACGATAATTCTCTATGTTTGATGTGATTATTTAACCTACATAACCCTCTGTTATGACTTTTGTTCTTTTTTACATTGCGATTTATCTTTTTGTTGTACTATAAAAGATCCTAGATCTTATTGTACTAATACTATTTTTGCAATAAATGATGATGAATGATGATGATTAAACCAAGGGGTATTATTGTGTGCAGCAGCCTTGAGTTTCACTGGCACATGGTTGTCGAAAAGCCTAATAATATGGTTCTGTAGGAATAATGCCTGATCATCGACCGATGTCAGCGTACGAATCAAGCTCCATTCGACCGACTCCACTGCTGCATTAAGGGAACTGTAATCTATGCTTCTAAAATCACGATACGTAAAGGAACATTGGATGTGTGACGTTTGAAAGTTGTAACTAAGAAATATCAGATCGTGTTTTGAAAAGCAAGATGCCGACAATTGATCGTAGTGGAGCAATTTCAGGAGATCATTCACAAAAAATAAATCCAGCAAAGAAGAATTTGAGTCAGTAAAGTGTGTAGGTGAAGTTAAATTGGTGGGGAAAAAGTCCAAGAGACTCCATACTTAGCTTTAGGGTGTCATTCTGTATTGCGAACGATTGCTCAGACGAACGATTCGCCTCTAAACGATTTCGTCTAGCAATGGTATTCTCGATTATTTTCGTTCGAACTTTACGTTTCTAACTTTATGTCAAACAGGAAGGCGAAAACAATTGTCAAATTATACGCTACCATAGTTTAACATAGTGCATATACACTAGCGATTCTTCTCTGAGGCGAAGCGAACGTTCGTTTCGTAATAGAGAATGAGGCCCTTAGAGTTGAGTCGACAATAAGGTTGGAGTTGAAATCCCCAGCAATGATTATATTATCATAGCTTATAAGTAGAGGCTCGATAAATTCAATAAAGCCAGAGAAGTCAACTCCACGATTAGGTCTGTATGCACAGCCGATAAGAAGCCTTTCATTATTTACAGAGAACACGTCTACGAACACATATTCGACAGAATCACTTGGACTAGCACTGCAGCAAAGTTTACAGGATAAACTACTTTTGACATATATAGCAACACCACCACCATGACCACGTCTATCAGCCCTGAAAAGTTGATATCCATTTAGTTGCACCAAATCATTTTTGTGACATGAAGAAAACCAGGTTTCGGAAATACATATAACATCTATATCAGAACCCTCAGATATGAATCTCAATTCATCCAGCTTTTTATATAGGCTTTGCGCATTGAGATGGATGACTTTGAGCCCTTTAGTACGTTTGCTGAATACGCGCAACAGTGTATGTAAGCAGTCTTTGGAACTAGACAAACCTATAGTCTAGGACCATCACTATCTATGGGATATAAAGAATGCTCTGCGATGCGTAACAATAAAGACAACATAAATGATTGTTTACAAGTATGATAGGGAGAGATAAAGACGGAAACGAAGAGACTCAAGAACTTAAGTAATATACCATACATAGAAATTTATTTATTGATCATTATTCGTTGGCGCATCTTCAACTCGAAAGGAACTCGCGCTTTCTTCACCGGTATTCTCAAGACGCTCTACAAAATTCAAGCTATGTATTGCTTCAGGGCTGGCGTTGGCTGTTCGTCTGATATGTACCAGACCCTTCTTAGAAAAAACCGCTATACCTTTCTTCTTTGCGGATCGCGCCTTGAGATCGCATAGTTTTGCTTGGGCAGCGAAGCATTTACATAAATCGGAGCATTTGAATTTATGCCCACATGAACTAATGTTTGGATTGTTTTGGCGCCTAAAGGTGCCTATACTTTTTAGCAATTTGTTTCTGTCTGTCGGCGACTGAAATTTGATTATTACGGCCGGATCTGTCACGCTGTTGTCTAGTTTCCGTAGCCGAAAAATGCTCATTATAGGAATTGGTTGCAATCTTAGAGTGGAACAGAGGTGATGAAAGACACTTGTTAAGTTTTCTCCTTCCCTAAAGGGCAATATGGCTCTCTTGCTTTGACGCATTGTTTTGAGTGTTTTTACTTCCTCTTCGAGATAACCAACGCGCTCGAACACGCTCTCCAGCTGAGTAACTCTTGCATTAAGCTACTGACCTCTTTCTTCAGCACCACAAATTTGTCTTCTAGTTTTGTGAATACGAATTCAATGAGCCTTTTTTCCGAGTCCAAAATTTGCTTAGCAATCAGATCGTTGAACTTAGCAAATCGCTGATCCATGCTTTGCATTAAACTAGGAGAGAAGCCGCTGATCCGTTGCACCTTTTTGGCGCTATCAACCTCGTTATTAAGGTCGTCACCACGACGCTTACCATTGACTTGATCCATGGTGTTCGGAAAAAACGGCCCAAAAATAATGCTCGAAGAAACTGGGTGGCAGCTCTAACGCAGCTTAGATTATTATGACGCAACCAAGTATGCAATGAGAAATCAAAAAGTATAAAAGGCGAGACAGAGGAATTTAACAGCATTCTTTTTTTGGCATTGGCTTAGACGCAAACCACAAAATAAAGCTTGAAGCACAAACAAACTTCAGTGACTATAAAACTTTTGGCGGGAAGATACACAGTTGATGAAGGTGTCAAGAAAAACAAGTTGACTGACAACAACAAAGCAGGATAATACCCTGAAATTGCAGAAGAAGAAAGCAATCTACTTAGGGAGACTCGCGTCACTCTAGCTCAACTTCAATCTGGATACTGTAACAGGTCAAACCTATCCAGAATCAACCACGACATGCATAATGTATGTCCTGCTTGCAACGTGTCCCCAGATGATACCAACCACCAAGCACTACTACAACAACAAAAACAACATAACATCAACCATATTTTCAACTGCAATGTGGAACCAACGCCTCTAACAACCCTTTCTCTCTGGTCCACCCCTTTTGATGGTGGAAGCTTTCTTTGACTCTCGTTAGAGGGTGTTGTGAAGTGTTATCGATGATGATGGTCCTTTTACTGGATATTGATCAAGGTAACCGACGATATAGGGAACGATTTGATATGATCACGTCGAACATTCTAGGTCCGTGGTATTTAATTACTTACTACTTACGATAGGCATGCCTCCCGCCGGCATATACTAAGTCCCTTAACCCTTCAAAGCTGTTGTTTCCGTTCGAAGGCAGTCCAATCACATATATATTTTTTCCTTTGGATTGGATTAAAAGAATAATGCCTCTGACCCCAAATCCATGATGGGAGATGGGCCCCAAGCTGAATTTAATATTTCTACAACATGTCGGACACCAAATTTGAAACTGCGTGCCATGCTTGACTTACTAAGAGAAGAGCAGTTAGGTGCGCTTAAGCGAAGATATGAGGGCACAATTGATCTACATAATAATTTAATGGAAGTTTTGAGATCATTATTCTGTTATAAATCATTAACTCATATTATCTGTCAGCAAATACATATGTCTTTACGTTTGCATATCATAACGTATTAAAAATGTGAAAACATTTTAAACTCAAAATACTATGTACCAACTATCAATCTTGTACAAGCTTCGATAAAGGGCCTATCATACAAACTTTCCATATTATATTGAAATAAGTTAAATATGAAATACCAACATATTATTTTTACGCTTCTTCAAAGTCTTCTATAAACAAATTGTAATCGGATAATATGGGTTAAATTAGAACTGCAGTAGTCTTAAATTCCTTGTAAGTTAACATCTTAAGATTATAACTTAAAAAAATACTTAAAAAGGTTTCAAAGTAATTATTTAATTAACCCATGTTATCCAATTACCACAGGTCAATTTATTGTCACGCCATCCATACGCTGACTCTGTTACACGCGTATACAATAAAAAGAGCGTCGGTACCCATTTCAAAACTAGACGCCTAGCATTGCTTCAAACAACAATGACGAGGGACACCAACAAGTAGTATCGGTGATTTACCAATTAAGCGGGAAATTATCGAAAGTCCACGTAATAAGTGGTTGAGTGAAATTAATGATATACTCGACGATATCGCAACACCGCAAGAAATTCACGCACCTACTTCAAGTACCATAAGCCATGGCAAAATAGAAGCTCACCGTCTTATTGTTATCCGTCGACGCAAAATGAAAAAACACAAGCTGAAAAATTGCGTAAGAAGATGAAGTTCGAATGGGCAAGATTGCGTCAACGACGTGAAATGCGTAAAGAGAAGGCTTTCCAGGCCAAATTGATAGCTCAAATAAAAGCGGGTGAAGCCTTCAATGCAGAAAAATATGTGGCGGAGCAATTAAGGCAAGCAAATGAAGTTCCATTGCCGAAATTATGGAAAGGACGACGGTTGCCTGCATTCATCATCAAAGAGAAGTTGGGCATAAAGTGAATAGTTTTTAGTAACATAATTAATAAGCTTTGATTAAATGTTAATTTATTTTTAAAACGAACGTTTTGGTATTTCAGGTATTTCATCAGTATGTATGCATTATAACAGTAAATACAATTTAATTGCATTTGTTTGTGCGTAATGTTTTTGGATAATTTTTATGACCTGGGGTTGTGCTAGTATTTTCATTTTCATGTTGTTGTTGTTGTTGTATTAACGACAAATACACTCCCAAAAGGTTTTGGTACATTGCGGTATCAAAGCACTATTAAGGTACTAGCCCGACCATTCGGGAACGTTTACATAGTACGTCTTATAAACGTAAAAAATCAAATCTAATTCGTATCAGTTTAAATTTTAGTTTAAGTTTTACTTCAGGCTTACTAATTGGAGAAGCGGAATTGGTGGCAATACACAGGGCTGTGAATCATCTCGGGTATATGCCTAAGGATGGTAAACGGGTGTTTATTTTCTCATACAGTCAGGCCGCATTAAAGGCCCTGGACTCATTCGTCGACAACGCAAAGTCTGTCACTGAATGCCGCAGATCTCTTAACGAGATGGCTCAGCACTTCAGTATCAGCCTTATATGGGTACCTGGGCACAGGGATATTGAAGGCAACTGCAGAGCAGACGAGCTGGCCAGAAGAAGCACCACCGACCGTATCCTTCCGGGAAATGATTCGGTAGATATACCCATAGCCACTTTCAGGCTTCGTGTGAACACAAGCACTATAAGAATTGCAAATGGACTATGGCCAGCCATATCATCGTGTAATACATCCAGGCTAACCTGACCCTCATATGACAAGGGGCGCACAGGAGCGCTGATAAGTCCCTGATAAGGGTTCTAACAGGGCATTGTTTAATATGCACGCATGGTGCTAGAATGGGGGCAACGACCTTCGACTATTGTCGCAGCTGCAAATGTACAGAAGAGGAGGAGAGTGTCCAGCACCTTCTCTGTCATTGTCCAGCGCTCAGTAGGCGTAGGTTGGCCATCCTTGGTAAACCTTTTCTACATGACCTTGCTGAGGTCTCTAGCTATGAAGTCAAGGCTCAAGCAAAATATATAAATTCCACAAAGTGGTTTGACCCGCTTTAGGCAGGGTAGGGGTCCTCTGTTACCATAGTGTCCAGCTCAGCCCTTGCAACCTAACCTACTAATGGGAAGTTATCGCCTCCCCCTTGCCAAAAACATATAAGGTTTATAAATAAAAATGTTGGGAAATCAAGTTTGTTATTTTCGAAAAATACATAGATTTTACTCATTTACATTAATTATATTTAAAAAAGTATTTTTGTCCCCAAAACAACAAAGGTCATCAACTCAGCAGCTAAAACATTTTATATGTCTGCCGGTATGGTCAATGTGCCAATCGTTTTTCGTGGTCCCAATGGCGCTGCGGCGGGTGTGGGCGCTCAACATTCACAATGCTTTGCTGCTTGGTATGCACATTGTCCTGGCTTAAAAGTTATTTCACCTTATGACAGCGAGGATGCTCGTGGTTTGATGAAGTCTGCCATACGCGACCCCGATCCCGTGGTATGCCTCGAAAATGAGATGTTATATGGCAATGCATATCCAGTGGATGATAAAGTATTAGACAAAGATTTTGTATTACCCATTGGTAAGGCAAAAGTTATGAAACCTGGCAATCACATTACATTGGTAGCACATTCGAGAGCAGTAGAAACTTCCCTAGCAGCTGCAGCCGAACTAGCAAAGAAGGGTAAGTGGAGTAATTTGGAATAACATAAAAAAATTGTCCCTCCATAACATTAGTATCATGCCCTCAGAAAATAACTGTGTTTTTATTGAAATATAATATGCGAGCTCCTTAGCCGTTGCTTTGCACCTCGATTTCCAAAAAAAAACTGCGCTATTCTAAGGCTTTAGTTCAGCAATGGCTTAGATACTGCTCTGATTTTATTGTTATTATAATTTTTTGTTTTTAATATTTTTGCAGGTATTGAAGCTGAGGTTATAAACTTGCGTTCCATACGCCCACTTGACATGGATACCATTTACAAATCAGTAAAAAAGACGCATCATCTTGTCACTGTGGAACAGGGGTGGCCACAACATGGTAAGAGGGAAACAAAAATCAGTTAATGAAATAAATAAAAACATTTAATTTTATTGACAGGTGTTGGCGCTGAAATTTGTGCGCGTATTATGGAGGACGAAACTTTCTTCCATTTGGATGCACCCGTATGGCGTGTATGTGGCGTTGATGTACCCATGCCATATGCCAAAACACTCGAAGCTAATGCATTGCCACAGGCACATAATGTTGTCGAAGCTGTAACCAAAATTATTGGACCTAAAAAGTAGATAAATTAATTTATCATCATCTAAATACACCTTAGTAACATTTAAGTTGCTAGATAACACTCTAATTCTCAAACAAAAAACATAAAACACGACTTAATTGCTTTCAATGGATAGTGACATTTAAGTAAACTTGTCAGGCATAACCAAAAAAAAAGGAAATTTTATATAGAAAAATAGTTAAACTTTTGCATATCGTTAGCTTAATGTGAAAATGTGCTAAGTCACTTTTTTTGAAAAATTGTATTTTAATGCAGTTTTAAAACTGAATTCAAAATACATCGATCACAAGAAAAAAATATTTTAATTTTTACGTGCTGTTTGCAATGATGTGTAAATGTACTAAGTCGTCAGCTGTTAAAAAAATGTGCTAAGTCAACCAGTCAATAATATCAATCTGAATTACTAGTCATTTCTTTGTGCGCGCATTTTATTTACTTATTTAATTCATTCAGTCTAAAAGTACATGCTTTGTTGTTGTTGTTGTATTAACGATAAAGACACTACCCGAAAGCTTTGGGTTGATGGTCTTTTGTCGCATATAGATCCGGTACGTTCCGGTAACAAAGCACTATTAAGGTACTAGTCCGACCATCTCGGGAACGATTTAAATGACCACATTAAACCTTCTGAGCAAACCCGCCCTCCCCACGATAAGAAACTTGGGGTCGTCAGAGCCTCGGCTGTCAATGAAACAGGATTCGCCACGGTTAGGTGTGGTTGACAATTGGGTTTGAGAATCTATATATTGCGCTGCGAACCCCTTGAGAGGGTTGCCTACACAACCCCTTGAAATTGGATTCACCCAATTGAGACACACCTTTGGTGTTTGAAAAATGTTTTGCGCTGATCTAGTTCAATTCTTACATGTCGATAACTACATGCTTTACTAGTCTGTAGTTAAAAATAGAAAACAATTCAAGCTTAAACTTATATAAGCTGTTATTAAAATTAAGAACAATACTGAATCGATTTGCTAGGTGTATAGTCCTAGTTATAGGTTCATTCATAGCATAATTCATTTTATTAGTTATTTATAAATAATCTATTATGCCGAACATCACGCATTGGAATATATGGAATGAACAAATTAGATAAATCAGAGCAATTCGTGCTAACGTTTATTACATTATAGGCAAGCATGAGTGAGATTCAAGTTGTTCTGTCATGCAGAGCCTGAAGACCAAGCAATTTGCACCTGTTGGTATATGATGGGAGCCCTTCTGGCCAGTGAAGCATACGTAAAGCAATTTTTGTAAAAAAATTTTGAACTCTCTCAATTCTATAGGTGTTATATTCATAGAAAGGATTCCATATTATTGAGCAATATTCAAGACGACTTCTGACCAAGGATATACATATAAAGTGCCTTCAACGTCATAGGGTCCTTAAAGTCACTGGTGCTACGTCTACTGAACCCAACCATTGCAACAAATTTTGAAAGAACGAAGTCAATGTGACTAGAAAAAGAGAGTTTGGAGTAAAAAATTACACCCAAGTCTTTACTCTCTTGACAACACTATTAAGAGAATCAGCATTTAGTTTGTAGATAAAGTATGTAGCAGTTGTCGTTTTGCAATAAGACAAAACACAGCATTTTTTTTGAATTTAAAAATAAATTATTGTCTGCGCACCATCCGGCAAAAGAGTCCACATCAGAACCGTAAGAAATAGTTTGACAAATAAATAGGATTTTTGGTGAAATATATAGTTTTAGTGTTTTATTTCAATCATTAAAGGTGAGGAGAGATGGGGAAACATATTGAGTAAAAAGTGCTAAGTCGGGTGAAAAAATTTGTTATGAGTGCGGAAATTGTGCTAATAAGATAGCTGCTGGGTTGGCATACATGATTAAGCTTCTACACTCAAAAGCATTGCAAGTAAGGTATCTTCATTCACAGTTTTGAAAAAAGGTTATTTCAAAAGTTATTCATTTTTTTCGTCTCCTGTAAAATTCGTAAGAGTTGACTTAGCACATTTTCGCATTAAGCTAACAAGATATGTATATGCACATGAAACAGTTATGATTTAAAGTATTTAAAAACCCGTTTATTCAAAATTTTAAAATTCATATTTACTGCTAATACTGTTGATACCCTACATTTGGATCAGGTATCAGTTTGGCTCTATTTGATAGTTTAGCAAAATATAAATAATACTATTTTTTAAATTGATACGGCTAAATTAAAACAGGTTTTCTTTTTGTTCTGAGTAATCAAAAGTGAAATTACAAGACAGCACTAAAAAGGCTTAAAGCATATTCATATATTTGATACCTTTCGCGATGCAAAAGAAAATACGATACGAAAGCTGTCAAATCACATAAATTTTTTATTGGCGAATTTAGTTTATTATGGCCTGGCTTAAAAAGCTATACATGTACATATGTATATACTTTCTCATAAATTTTACATACGTTAAACGTATGCGAATTGTTGCTATATACCTGTCATTGTATATATTAGACTGGGTCGATTTATTAACCGATATCGCGCCATCGATTTTTCGATACGATTTAGGTTCAGGAAAAAAACGCATACCCAAAAAAATATTTTTCGAGCCTGCGAAATTTCATTTTTTTACTTTTTTCGACTTTGATTTTTAAGGGTTTTTTCAAAAAAAAATTTCATTTGATTGTAAAATTTTCATGTATACCCTGTCCGACCCAAAAATGTCTGCTAAAAACGTTGTCGATAACAGTTTTTTTGAAAAAAAAATGATATATAAAAAATAATAAAAATTTTTTTTTCAAGAAACTGTTATTACCAACGTTTTTAGCGGACATTTTTGGGTCGGACAGGGTATAATAAAGGGTATATTAAAATGTTTTTAGTAGATCATGAAAAAAAAGTAAAAAAAAATAAAATTTCGCAGGCTCGAAAATTATTTTTTGGGTAAGCGTAGTGGAACTTTTTTCCTGAGCCCAAATCCTACCGAAAAAATCGATGGCTCGATATCGGTTAACTTTCGTCCATACAAATCGACCCACCCTAGTGTATATATTTCTTAAAATACCACATATATGTACGAGTATATATGATCATTTTGCGTGGATTTATGCGCATGTCACTTGTGATTATTATTTAGAATATCTACTATTTAGTATCAAATTTAAAACTAAACATCGATTCTCATGAATAAGAAAACATGCAGTTCAAATAAAATGCTGTAATAGAAATTTTAAAAATTTTTCTTCAATTACTCTTAAGTTACTCAAAACTGCCAATCCCAGAGATCTGAATTTCGGTTGTTGTTGTTGTTGTTGTAGCGAGAAGCTTATTCCCCGAAGGCTTTGGGGGGTGTTATCCTTTGCCGGATACACATCTGGTACGCTCCGGTAACACAGCACCATTAAGGTGCTAGCCAGACCATCTCGGGAACGATTTGCATGGCCACATTAACTTTTACGCCATCCCTCCCTCACCACCCCAAGTTCCATGAGGAGATCCTCTGAATTTCGGTAATAGCCAAGTGTGAAAATCGAGATAAGGGGTTTTAACTTAAGTTGAAAGGTGTTTCAGACTTAATTTTTTTATTTCCCAAATTAAAAGCAGAAACTAATTTACCGACAGATTCGAAAAAAATATTAGTCTCAATTTGATTTGAATATAAGACCTAACGTTTCTCAAACCACACGCATGAGTATATTCCCCATCCTAGAATTACCGAAAATTTCACATTAAAAATGTACACCCATTTAAACATAATCCCGATTTGCAAAATCCCGACCATTCATAATCTTTGCCCAACAACACCTTCCGAGCCAATACCGGTAACGCGGGTTTCAGTATTTCTGCACAGAGCGCCCTTCTGGGTAGGCGGTATTCGGCTGTGTGCCTCAAAAACATTTAGTCGATCCAATACCGGCTACGCGATCCACAATTATTCTGAGCAGAACACCTTTCTGCGTAAGCGTTGTTGTATTAACTATAAAGACACTCCCCCAGGTTTTGGGGAGTGTTATCGATGTTCATAGTCCTTTTCCGGATATAGATCCGGAACGTTCCTATAACAAGCACCATTGAGGTACTAGCCTGTCCATCTCGGGAAGCCGTACCGCCTCTCCACCCCTGGTTCCATGAAGAACTTGGGGTAGCCAGAGCGTCGCCTGCTAAATATGTGTACGATACATTCAATGTCATCCATAGTTGTAACAGGATTCCCCTCGCGTAGGTGAGGTTGACAATTGGGTTGCGGAAGCTCTAAAGCTAATAATGCTTTGTATTGCGCTATTCAACTCTTTGAATGTAAGTAGGCGTAATGTGTAATGAGGAAATTTAATAAATTTGTCTGGATTGTTTGTGGTCGTGATTTTTCAGTTGTCTGGATTTTGCCTAATCGGGACATTATGTTGCCGGGATATTGTCTTGCCGTGAGGTTATAGCCAAACAACTATCAGTTAGGTAAATTAAAAATGCATGCATGGTGTTGCCAGAGCCAACACCAACCCAATTTTAATCTAACAAAGTACAAGTTATAGATGTCTCAAAATTCGCATTGACTTTGGACAGTTTTTTCCGAAGGTATTTCAAATTTCCTCCATACAAAGTGTGAAAAAATTATTTTATAAGGAAGAAATTATGATAAATCAGTGAGAGAGATCTATAACTAAAAGAAAATCCAGATATTGTACTTTGTGCAGAAACACATACTACGGAGGATGTATATGACTCGGAACTGGAGATTGCTGGGTTCAATCATATTAGATGCGACTCGCATAGTCGTCACACCGGTGGTGTCTTAACCTATATTCATAAGAAAATTGATTTCAAAGTTATATTCAATAGGAGCATAGGTAATAATATATGGTGTATTGTGTTTGAAACAATACGATGTATAACTAAGTGGAGGGTTTGTGCGTTATATCACTCACCAAACACCAGTGATGCCGAATTCATAAGACATATTAATGAGATGATGGAAGATTGCTTTTCTGAAAGCGGCAACAATATCGTTATTGGCGACTTTAATATAAATGTCAATACACACACAACATACTCGAGACAGCTAATTAGGACATTCGAATCACTAGCAATGTATCAATTAATTAATTTTTAATACAAGAATAACAGAAACAACGCAAACGAGAATAGATCTACTCTTTAGTAACAAAGCTGAAGTTGAAGTATCGAATTTGGATTCGCATAAATATCGGATCATGAACTATTTCATTCAAACTACCAATTCAAAAGAAGTACCAAATGAGAATCTTTGAAAACCGCGTGTGTTGGAATAACTATGCAAAAGACCACTTAGTAAATCTCCTTAGAACTTACAACTTAGCTGAACTAAACAACTGCGAAGTTAGCCTAAAGGTCCAAAGAATAAACAACATCCTTAATGACGTAATGGCCACTTTAACATATAAAAAGCGAGTTCAAGTTAAATTGATTAATAAATGGTACGACCATGAACTAACAGAGTTGAATAAGCTGAAGTATGAACAATTTAAAATAGCAGAGAGAACCAATATTTGGGATAACTATATTACATAAAACGATATTACAAAAAAGCAGTTAAAATAAAAAAGAAAACATTTATGGAAAACAAAATCTCAAGAAATACTAATAACCAAAAGTTAATGTGGAAATGTCTAAAAGACGCCATAAATTTGAGTAGTGAGGTAGCACAAATTCAAAAAATTTCTATAAATGGTGCTCTTATTGAAGATGACTATGAAATAGCAACTGAATTAAACCGTTACTTTAATGAGAGCATAATCGGAATCAGAGATAGCATTGAAATCTTCGAAGCAGGTGGAAATCAAATGGAGATAAGCAGAAGCGTGTTTAAATTGGAGGAAATAGATGTTGAAGAAATTATGAGAGTTACAACGAAATTAAAAAACAAGTACGGAGGAAAAAAATTAGTAACGGAAGGTGTATTAAAAGACAGCATGGAGTACTTAGGATATACCTACACATGTGTAATTAATGAAAGTTTCCAATTTGGTGTATTTCCAGACTGCTGGAAGACCTCAGTAATTGTACCTGTGGACAAAGTAAAGGGAACAATTAAACCAGAGGAGATACGACCCATAAATACCTTACCTAGCGATGAGAAAATAATAGAAACTGTAGTTAAGAACCAATTGCTGGATTACTTAAATAAAAACGAAATTATTATAAAGGAGCAGTCGGGGTTTAGATCAAAACACTCGTGTGAAACTGCACTTAACCTGGTATTGCAGAATGGAAAGAAAGTAGAACGAAGAAACAATTTACAATTTCAGTTTTCCTCGACCTAAAAAGAGCTTTCGAAACAGTAGACAGAGATATTCTTATAAGAAAACTGTATAAAATTGGGATAAGAAACATAGCGCTTAACTGGTTCAAAAGTTACCTTAGTGGAAGAAAACAGAAAACTGTAATAAGAAATAAGATTTCCCCCGAAGTGGACATTGAAATAGGATTGCCACAGGGATCGGTGCTTGCAGCAATTCTTTTTATAATTTACATAAATGATATCAAAAAACTGTATCAAATACTGCAAAATAAGATTATTCGCTGATGATGCACTTTTGACTATAAGCGGTAACACAATTGATGAGGCAGCCTCAAAAATACAATCGGACCTACAGGCAATATATAAGTGGTTGTGCCAAAATATGCTTAAAATAAACATAGAAAAGACAAAATGGATGATAATGGGGTCTAGAGTGACTCAAGATGATGTATCGCTAAAATAGCAAATACCCCTATAGAAAGAGTAACCCGAATAAATACCTGGGAATAATTATAGATGACAAATTAAAATTTGATGAACATCTTAAATACATCGAAGGGAAAATTTCCAAAAAAAATAGGGTTCATGTTTCGTTCAGCAGGCATATTAGTATGCAACACAAATAATGGTCTATTAGTATCTCATCTATGAGCCGCCATTTTTTTTTTTTATTACTGTTCCTACAATCCTATTCGCATTTAGCTAGATTCGCCAAAATCCAGCGTCACAAATTAAAAAAACAACAGTTCATGCGTTTTCATATCTAAAACGGTTATGATCACCCAACAATTAAGGATTTACTAGACAGACCTTAAACTGGCCTTTTATGCTTGGTAAAACAGCACTACACTTACACACATTGTCAAGCTTTTATACACAACATAAAGTCTGGGAAACTTGCCGCAATTTACCTAACGGGCCAACGTCGTGCAGACTAAACAGAGGAGTCCATAGCTATAAACAAGACACAATAACAACTTTTACTTTGAGCGGTAGTGAGATCTGAATTGCCGAATAAAAAAAGTATATACTACAGAAGGAATTAGAGAATATATATTTTATCTGCCAATGATATTAAAAACTGGAATAATACCAAAAATTCAGTAAAGTTATTATACAGCTCTGTAAGCGCTACCTGTAAAGTAGTCTAAATTTATTTCAGCTAAATATTTTCATAGATTATTACTATAGTTGAATGTACACGAAATCACATGAATTGAAACAAATATGTAAACATTAAAAATACTTTGTACCTTATAAATTATATAGATCTTCAAGATCGTAAATAAATAAATAAATTAATATTAAATTGAGTACAAAACAGCCGTAACCTACTCATCAAAATTCAGAGAATTCAAATAAAATGTCTCGCCCACTTTTTTTTCCCCCCGAACGTTTTCAACATTGCGTTTGCAGTAGTTTCCTAAGGATCAGAAGATTCATAAGAACTTCTTTTTTCTAAAATATAATAATAAAAAGAGACTCTATTTGACAAAATTAGAAAAAAAACTGCAATAATCTGTGGTATAGCCAAGGAATAGTGAAACATCGCGATAACACTCCCAAAACTTTTCGGGCATATGTTTTTCGCTAATACAATCACCTCAAATACAAACACCCCATCCAGAAAATATCGAAGAATATGCCGGATACTAGCAGTCACGTTAGTGAGCGCTACTCGATTATTATTTGAAAGCGTGATGTCATGTCTCCTTCCCCTGTAGTTTACTCATAAATTCCATAATTTTTCTTTCTCAACGACATCTATAACATTCAGGAGAAATAAAAAAGTACTCGCGCTAACGGATCGTCATTAATTTTAACATCAGAATTTTCGGTGTTATTGAAGCATTGGTAACTGAATTCTCACGTAAGCGCTTGACGGCATATCATTATTTTTATTGTAGTAAAGCGTTTCTTGTACACTCGAACCTACAGGCCAAAATGGTCCTGTTACAGTGTTGTTGATTTGTATGTTGTTGCTCAGCAATGAATCGCCCCACCTAATAGCCGCGACCGAATCACAAATTGTCATCAATATACCTATCTAACGGCGTAGGAAGGCCCAAGCGAAACTTGCCGTTCTCAACAGGTGTTGGACCATAAGGAAAAAGGAGGGGTTAGAGGCGTGGTTCCAATTACAATTAAAGAGATGGTTGGCTTTGCCCTGTCATGTGGGGACACATTATGCCAAGCGGAGGCAATATCATTTGTATGTCGGGGTGATTCTTTGGATCAGCGTAAGAGTTTAACTGTTACAGTATACCAGAACGAGTTGAGCAAGGAGTGACAGGTAATTCCCTGGGGAGAGCTATAGCGTTCCTCCGCTTCGACGAGCTTATGGATATTTTCTTCCAAAGTACCTGGATTCACCGGGCAATTTCCCGGGGACAACATCAAAGTCGACGCCCCTGTCTATGAGAGCTTCAACTAAGGACCATGCTTCGGCTGTTTTTTCGCTTCACATACGGCTGCAGGTTACTCAGGTCGCCGTATTTCTCTCAAATGCTTACAGGAACGACTCATTAGGCCCTAGGCGGTGCTGGTTCGTCAATCAGCATGGATCTGTTGGCCCATGCCCCAGTTCTGGGTGTTCAACAGAAACTGTTCAAGGTCCAGCATCTCATTTATCTCTACCCTGATGGGAGAAGTATTCTCGACCTCATTATGCAGATGTGTTTTGGGGACATAAGAAGACAGCCCGTGGACGATTATGAGAGCAGATTTTGGCAGGCCTGCTAGTTTCTTCCAGTGGATAGTTTTAGTTCCATGGCGACCAATGGGTGACGCGTATAGCCACTGTAACGGCTGGCCTAATTCGCTTTGTGTATGTGGTCTATGAGCGTTTTTTTTTTATCATTTTCCTCCAGGTATAGCAGCCCAAGGGATTTGAGCGACTTTATTACGGCTCCTGAATCTTCCCTACAAAAAAATTGCTGCGTTGCGATGCCGCAACAAAATGTAGATCTGATCAAAAGTCACACCAAGGGAATTTTTAGGGGTGGATAGGGATAGGGTCGGTAGCCGTTCTAAGTGCCATACGACAGTGCGATGTTCAATCTGCCCGTCGACATTGGTGGAGCTCCATGTTAGCATAAATAACGGTACGCGGAAGATTTTATGTGGTGACAATGCAGGTTTCGCGAGTCAAAAACTGGAAGAGATCAGGAGATGATAGCCGCTTTAATTTTTATTGACATATGCTCATCCGATACTCTGCGGCCTGGGCCCCCATGTGGCCCATTATTGTGCAGTCATCGCGGTAGGAAAGATTAGTCAAGACTACCGCTCCGCGTGCGTGAAGGTAAGCCCTTAGATATGTAGAAATTAAACAAAAGTGGGGATAGGCCACCACCCTGTAGCACCCCTAGTTAAATCTCCTTGGTTTGATATTTCGTTTCTAATTGCACCGATGCCTGCGAACAACACAGATAATTTCGCGTCCACCTTTAAGACATGGCGGAAGGGTAGAACCTTCCAGGTCTTGCAGTAGATCCAGCCTACGTTGACCGCTATCAAAGCCGCATTTTAGATAATGTCTCGCGCTACGAACGTCACTCCTTCTACATGGTGGGGGTAATTAATTCAAACCGCAATTTATCTGCGGGACCTAATGACATTTCAGCGCGGAGTGTAGATGCCTCATAGAGTTTTCTTGCAAGCCATGCTGCATGAGAGGCGACTAGCCTGCAAATGTGCTTGCGAAATAAGGCTCGAGACAAAATGGCTTCAAGCGTCATTTCGCCACTGCGCAGCATAGCGAGCAGATATCGGACGATAGGACCTCACCTAACGTTAGCTGCGGTCTTTCTGTTATGACTTCTTTGGTTCTTACCCAGCTATAGCTAGCAGCGGATCCACCTTGCAGCCCATGTAAATTTTCCATATTCTCGGGTATGCCAAAGGTGCGAGCGCTCGTTGAACGACATGCGCTAAATATTGGCACCCTCTATTTACCCTAAGTTTTCATTCGCTTTTTAAGCATCGCGCCATAGGCTTATAGCCAGTCTAAAAAGCCACTGCTTGTGCGTAATCGCGTAGTATAGCGCGACCAATGCCGTCCTCACACCTCTCTAGCGGCGTAGATGGTGCTGATTGGGTGACGCCGCTGAATTTCGTGTTATGTTGCTGCGTATTGTCTATGGTACTCTCTCGTCTATCCTTTGATCGCCCTCGCTGCATATATCTATTGTCGGCAGAAGCGCTCGCGCATGTTTTTCGCATCGACAGCACCTTCATCGCCAAAGGCGATGCGAAACTTGTCTTCTGCGCTTAGTCGATCGATAGAGTGCCCCGACTTCTACGCGCTAGCATGACACCAAAGTCTACTCTACACCGCGCTAGCAGAGGTTACAGTTACAACTATGCATGTTAGAGCTATGCTCTTACCATCTCGCCCGACTATGCTGTTCGTCCACAAGCAATCTGATGCGTTGGTTCTATAATCCCTTCATTTGCATAAAGGCGTCGACTGTCGCCTAGGATACAAGCATGTCTTATAACGGTACGCGTGTCCTCGACTAAGCTCGCGACGCCTCCAGCCGGAAGCTGGGCGCGGCATTTCGCGCGAATTCACTCCCGCCGACGGTGAATGAAATAGCTGCCGAGCGCGCGATTCAATCGACCTCTACGGAAGGCACGCTCCAGCTTGCGGCGCGGGCGGAGGTGGTGTGGCTTAGCGGCATCAGTCGGCGCATAGGGAGCGGCCAGCAAAGCTAGCTGTCTGTTGCCAGATTTATAGCTCTCCCTACATATTCCTTCTTTGAAGCTTATGAGAAGTAGACGTTTTCGGAAGTACAGGGACGATGGAAGTCGGCGCGTACGACTCGAACGAAATAAGTGATGAGGACCAGTGCCGTCGGTCGATGCGCAATGTTCACCATCGGCTGACCCAGTATGACGCAGCTCTGACGAGCTCTGCGCTCACGATTCGAGATATCTGCGAGCTCATGACAGCTTCCATACCATACGCTGTCGGGTCAGACCGTACTCCGTTTATTGCCTTTATGCCAGACAGACGTCGTTTCTCCTATTGATCCAGCTCAACATCTCTACACACCTACTGTCTCGCCCGCAAGTTGAATGCACCATAAGCGTACGTCGATTAGCATCTGAAATCGCTCCAAGCGATAATGCTGCCATTAGCTTGCCTACCAGCGCAGTAATAAGGCCTCGATTTTAGGCGCGTATCCACTGCTTTCCTGTCTGGTTTTGAGGAGCGGCAACACCGCGCTGCACAGCGAGGCGCATAGCTAGCATGTGCATGATTTCTAGATTGCATCGCCCTGATCCGCGCACAGATCAGGCCTAGTTGACGTTCTAAGACATGCATCCTGACGCGTCGATGCCAGCGATCAAATATATGATATTAGCACAGAGTGCCCGTGCTATAAACAGCGCTTATGATGCCGCCTCCATTTCCGCTCTCGCCCTGCGTCCTTCCTGATAGTGACATTATACACCTCACAGAGCAGCGTCTAGCAATGCAGATCTTGCCCTGTGAGTTAAGTACTCTATGATCGCAGCAATGCGGATAGTTGTGCCGCTTCATAGAATATCGACTATCTCCTAGACTAATCTCCTTCCTTAGTCCATTACATGTTTACTGCAGCATCATGGCAGTGCATGAGGGCAGTGACGCCGCCACTCTAGGGGTAAGTAGCACGGCGTGAATACGCCTAGGTTGTAGGATAGGCCAGAGACGCAATTGCTGTTGTGGCCTTGGGACTGGGCGCCCTTGCGGCAAGCATATGGGGTACCGGATGATTTGGGTTTGCGACCTGGCAACATGGCGCGATGAAACCCGTCGAGGGCGTTGCGTCGCGGAGACCAGAACATCTAGGAAAGTCGGCACACCCAAGGCAGGAGCTGCATTGAGCGCGAGATGTCGCAAACCATATATAATTGTGCTGAGCAAGACGGTGCAAACGGAGGTAGGGATAAGAGTATGTTTCCCTGACCTGAACGATTCGCTGACCAGAAAAGAGCCGGGGAGAGAAGAAGAGGAGGCAGGGGCTGATACTCAGCCATTGCCTACCAGCTCTACTACGAAGTGAGTAGTTATGACGAGCGTATCAGCTGTTTGCAGTTGTTGGCGCCGTGCGGCGCGAGCAGCAGCAGCGGGTACTTGTGTTTGGCTTGCTGAGCAGCTAGGCTGCTGGAGGTAGTGCGAGGGGGCGCTAGGCGTAGACTACGGGACGCCCTTGGGCACGTGAGCAGCCAAGGAGCCACAAAAGATTTATAAAAGTTACTGCTGGACGTCGGGTTTGCATCAAGCCCAGAACAACCTGTCCGATGCAACCATCCCTTGCACGAGACACACACTGAACATAGTATGACCGTCCTAAAAAGATTCTTTCTCGGCAATGCAGCAAAACCATTTCTTAGGACCGGGTCAGGAGACGGACCCGGATTGGGTTCGATACCTCCCGGAGCAAGAGAATATGTAGCAGTCCTGCTGCAAGGAGCTGCTGGGAGGGATGACAATTTGTGGGAGAGGGACGAAACAAATTAAATGGGGTCACACTGAAATGACAGTCCTTGGTCGGGAAAAATCCCGAGTCGCTCCGGTACATAGAACCGACTGCCTTGGGAACCAACAGTGTCCTTGGTGACAGTACCACTTATCTTTCTCAGCTCCTTGAAGATCATCGCACCTATTGCGATGTGTCGATCGGAATAGAATCGACTATTTGTCGATTCCATGTATTCCATTTAATTTTGATACTATGCAAAGTTAATCACCAAATCTTCGTATCATTGCAAACAGTTATCTTACACGAAACAGATTTTGATATTTTTGAATATTTCGAAGAATGGAATATAATGTTAAACCATTATAAAGATAATCAATCGATTGTCGCTCAGCGGTCGAATATCTGCTGCGATCGACACTAGGCAATAGAGGGGAATATTTCAACTCATTTGGTAACTTTTCCAAAGGGGCCCGGCCTTAACGTAGCATATAAAACAACTATTGCGTTATCATCAATAAGTACAAAATTGGTTTGCTACATAAAATTTCTTCAATTATATTTAATTTTAGTGGTACTTATATGAATGCTAGTATGTTTGTATGAATGCATCATAAGGAGTGTAGGTACTTATACGAAACAAAGAAAAAATATATATATACATATTTGTGTATATGGATATACATATCAATATCCATGGGATTATTTAGTATTTTATTATTTAAAAAAATATATTTTGTTCAAATCAATTAAAAAAATAATTAAAACGTAGCATACTTCACTAATCATACAAATTTTAACCCCTATCTTCGCCATCCTAATATTGCGCTTATACGATTGCTGCAGTTGTCATAAGACCACCGCTATGCTCGACTGTTGTACAGAAGAATTTGCCTATTAAATCTGTTTCATTAACTTCTGGCTCAACTGGAAAATGTGGCACCGATTCCCAGTCCAAGCGTAGAGATATTCTCATCTGTAATTTATTAAATTCAAATTTAGTAATTTTCATGTTATCACAAGTGGGTAATTAATAATCGTGGGCAACACGATTTTGGCAATGTAAAATGTTTCATGAATCTGCAATGTATATCATATCAGTATATATTGAAGAAAGCCCTATTTCAGCTCAAAATATAGTGAATATTTACTAAGGGGGTTTGTGAAATAAGGTTATACCATTCTTCAACCGAATTTTGAAAATCACCAAAATTCCACGACATGATTAATGATTAATTTTTTTAAGACCATTTTAATATCGCTTATATTAGTTTGAAAAGAAAATTTTGACTTATGTGCATATATATAAGCAGTCAGCGAAAAATTTTACATTTGCATCAGTGTTAAAACCTCCTTGACCCCCTCACCTTCCGATTCTGATTCAGTTGCCGTTTCAATGCCTTTGAGTAGAGAATCAACCGATTTCATTAGAGGTGCATTTGATATCTCATAGAATCCATGACGTCCCAAATTACTCCTTTCTACATCTAAAATGGCCAACACATTTTCCAGTGTATGCTTTTCATTGAGGTTACGCAGCTGTACTGTTGAGTATAAGCTAGGTACATAATATTTGAATTGAGACGCGCTTACCTTGCGCATAAATTGCTCTTCGTTGAGTTTGCGACAAAAATCGCTGAAAAGTGAACAAAAAACCATTTCGTAAAAATAATATTTACTACTATAATGCAATTGCATGTGTGAGTATATGGATAGAAATTTCAGAATTACTTCTATCTTTAATAAACAATTAAAGTGCCATATACACCTGTTGTCGTTGTTGTTGTTGTAGCGATAAGGTTGCTCCCCGAAGGCTTTGGGGAGTGTTACGATGTAATGGTCCTTTGCCGGATACAGATCCGGTACGCTCCGGTACCACAGCACCATTAAGGTGCTAGCCCCGACCATCTCGGGAACGATTTTTTGTGGCCACATTAAGCCTTCAGGCCATTTCCTCCTTCCCCACCCCCAAGTTCCATGAGGAGCTTGGGGTCGCCAGAGCCTCTTCAGTTAGTGAAACAGGATTTGCCGCGGATAGGTGAGGTTGACAATTGGGTTTGGAGAAGCTATATATTTGCGCTGGCAACCTGAAGGGTTGCGCTACACAGCCCCAATATACTCCTCTCAACTACGTGCATGCGAGCAGCGAATTTCCGTGTTTGCCAAGGCAAAAACTTATGTAGTTGCATACTAAATTGCCAGATGTGAGTGAAGAGCAGAAGAGTTCAAATGGAATGCATTGCCTTTGGATTTTTCATCAGCTCACTCACTCACCGCGATAAAAATTTCGGCACTGGGTTTCTTATTTATATTTTTCAATTGATTTATAATGGTGTTGTGTTGGTTTTAGCTGATAAAATACAGCATAATAGCCACGTCTATTCAACGAGTTACCATCAATACCTTCTAACGGAGGTTCTAGGAAACAATCAGTTTCAATAGGTAAAAAACCATAGGTATATTAGAAATAAACCAATTGATTTTTAAATACGTACTTAATTCATACTAAAATCATATTTTTCACTTACCCATAAGATACCTTATGTGGTAAACGCACATTTAGATAATAACTTAAAATCTCTGCCAATTGTGTTGTATATGTAAGTGCACCAATTATGCGAAAAGCACTTATGCGACTCGGTGCAATAAGATTGCCATCATTTTTAGGTACATCGTCTTTGTTATCGGATAGCCAATCTAAATATGCTGTATAATCACCATTACCTGGCAATGATGGTGCTATGATGCGATATTGCATTTCACCTATACCACTCCCATGGAATACCCATTTACCACGTATATAGGATGTATTTTTAGCATCTGCTAATTGTTCCATCCTATCCGATTCATTACTTTCACAGCCTCACTTTCTCCGCCGCGCACATCTCCGATAATGGTTTTCAAACGCTTCTCATCTCTTAGAACGACTTCCGATATTGGAAAAATATATCTAACCAACTGATCTATATCATGGCTGTGTTGCCTGCTGTACTTTATCCATCATTTCATCATGGCGATCACGTAATTTATGTATTTTTTCAACTCGATCGTATACATAATCTTCTAGTGCCTTTACTTTGATGGGATAATTCGGCAGTTGTTTGCGTTTATCGTTATTTCCTTTGCAAAGCTGATCACCTTGTTCCTTTCGTTTGATCAACAAAGCTCGCTTTTCTGCTATTAATCTATTAAGCAATTTAATCCTTTGCTTTTATGTTTAATTTCCCATTTGACGTTCTCGCTTGAACGCTGTGCGCGCATAAATTGTTCATAACGATTTCCCAAGTCCTTGAGAGTGCCTTTCACTTTCATATATTTTTGTTGCTTGTCGAAGAGGCTATTCGAAATAAACCAAAGGTGTACAACAAAATTAGTGCGCAATTAATTATATTTATTTATTTATTTATTAGTCTACAAATTTTACAATTAATCAGACTAAATATAATTACGGATTACAGAATAAATTACAGAATCATACATAGTGAGCAAAATTATATTATAAAATATGTATATACATTATTAAATCAGTTGTCGGGGTGGACTGTGATGTGGAGCACCGGAATTGATTATTAGTGCTGTCGGAATGGACGTGATTTTGAACAGCTGATGTATATTTAACAAACAATGAGTAGGGCTGTGATGTGTGGGAGGTTGGAAAGGACGTGATTCCAAGCCCACCCGCCCAACGTAACTATTGTTTATTATGCTGTCG
>JARSSU010008377.1:0-18946 GCA_029619165.1 Eurosta solidaginis
ACCCTGGTCCACCTTATGACGATATTCTCGAAAAGCGTCCACGCTATAGAACTAAGGCCAACTCCTTTTAAAATCTCATTAACACCTTCATTTGATACCCATATCGTACAAACAATTCTAGAGTGCCCCTGGTCCAACTTTATGGCGATATCGCGAAAAGGCGTCCACCTGTGACCTATGCCAGCTCCTCTTTAAAATGCTCAGTAACACCTTTCGTTTGGTACCCATACTCGTCAACAATCCATTCTAGAGTGTCCTTGTCCACGTTATGGCGACTTATCTCGAATAGGCGTCCACCTATAGAACGAGGCCCACTCCCTTTTATATACTCATTCACATCTTTCCTTTTGATACCCATATCGTACAAATACACATTCTAGAGTCACCCTGGCCCACTATCGCGACATTTCGAAAAGGCGTCCACCTAGGGAACTAATGATCACTCTTTTTCAAAATACTCATTCAACACCTTTCATTTGATACCCGTCTCGTACAAACACATCTAGAGTCACCCCTGGCCCATCCTGTATGGCGATCTTCTCTCGAATAGCGCGTTTCTCACCTATATATATAGAACTACAGCCCTCACTCCTTTTAAATGACTCATTATCACCTTTCATGTGATACCTATCGTAACAAACACACATTCTACGAGTCACCCTGGCCACTCTTTATGGCGACATCCCGAATGGCGTCCACCTCCATAGAACTATGGCCACTCCTCTTAAAATACTCTTATACCTTCGCATTGCATTACATGTTATACAACACATTCAGCGGTTACCCTAGGTTCATTTCCTACATGTGATTTTCCTTAGATCTTTGTCTCCATACAGTCTCTCAGCTGAGTATGTAATGTTGCGTGTTACACCCGCATCTTAGCCTTTCCTTACTTTTCATACTTGGTATAGAATTTGGCATTTTTTCATTTTTCGTAATTTTCGATATCGTAAAAGTGGGCGTGGTCCTCTAGTCGGACTTTCTGCTGGTTCATACCACTTTATGTGCAGTTCTAGATAAGTACGTGAACTAAGTTTAGTAATATATATCGATGTTTTTGTGCTCAGTTATCGTGTTATCGGCCAGCGGAAGGACAGGCGGTCCGACTGTGTAGAAAAACTGTGCGTGCTTCAACCAGTGTCAGGGCCCTCCTTTTCACTAGAAAACAGTGTAGTCGTCATAGATCTCTGCCCTACCAAATTTCACAGCTCGCTAAACTTTGTTCGACTTATGCATTTAAAGTAGTCTAGACGAATTAACTGAAAAGGGCTGTGCAGCCACGCATTTTCTGATTTGTCTTTTATTTTTTGTATTTTGTTGCACATATCATTACTGAGTTGATAATGTTGATACATAATTTACTTATACTTGTCTTGTAATGACAAAAAATATTAAATTTTTTGTAAAGTTTGACTTGAAAACAATTTGTAAGTGGCTTGTTCGTACTTCAGATTTTGCTAATTTTACTTAGTGCACACATATGTACTAGCAGTAACGTGCCTGCTAAATTTCATCATGATATCTTCAACGACTGTCGCAATTACAGCTTGCAAACTGAAACTTACCTTCTTTCAAAGTGCCGGTGCTCACGCCCATATTGTCCTAAAATTTCTACTTAATTTTCTATTCTGCGCACGTCACATAGCTCTACCACTACGAGTTTCATCGCTTCAGCCATTCTTGGTAATGAATATCGCAGTTTTTCGGTTTTTCGAAATTTTTCGATATCGAAAAAGTGGCGTGGTGTTGTCCAATTTCGTTCATTTTAAATAGCGATCAAATCACACCGGATTCCCTGTGTTTCCAAACCTCGGCAAAGCAACATCAAAAATTTTAAAATAAGGTTAGTCAATTTAGAGAAATTTTTCTAAGCGGTGTTCGCCCTGGGGGTGAAGTGGTGGGTGTATTTCTGGGTTCACACCCCGGGCAAAGCAACATCAAAATTTTAGAAATAGGTTTTTCATTCGAAGAAATTTTTCTAAGCGGGGTCGCCCTCGGCAGTGTTTGGCAGCGCTCCGGGTTATATTCTGCCATGAAAGCTCTCAGTGAAACTCATCTGCCTTGGCAGATGCCTGTTCGTGTCGGCATAATTCCTGTAGGTCCGTCCGGCGATTGTAGGGAAATCAGAGAGCACGACGCACAATTGTGAAGAGTAAGCTCAGCCTTAGATCTCTTCGGAGTTATCGCGCCTTACATTTATTTTTTTATATTATGTCAACATTCAACTCCATTAAGCCCACTCCCTTTTAAAAAAATATTACACCTTTCATTTTGATACCCATATCGTACAAACACATTCTAGAGTCCCCCTGTTCACCTTTATGGCGATATCTCGAAAAGGCGTCCACCTATAGAACTAAGGCCACTCCCTTTTAAAATACCATTAACACCTTTCATTTGATACCCATATCGTACAAACAATTCTAGAGTCACCCCTGGTCCACCTTTATGGCGATATCTCGAAAAGGCGTCCACCTATAGAACTAGGCCACTCCTTTTAAAATACTCATTAACACCTTTCATTTGATACCCATATCGTACAACACATTCTAGAGTCACCCCTGGTCCACCTTATGGCGATATCTCGAAAAGGCGTCCACCTATAGAACTAAGGCCAACTCCCTTTTAAAATACGCATTAACACCTTTCATTTGATACCCATATCGTACAAACACATTCTAGAGTCACCCCTGGTCCACCTTTATGGCGATATCTCGAAAGGCGTCCACCTATAGATCTAGGCCCACTCCCTTTTAAATACTCATTAACACCTTTCATTTGATACCCATATCCCTGGTCCACCCTGGTCACCTTTATGGCGATATCTCGAAAAGGCGTCCACCTATAGAACTAAGGCCAACTCCCTTTTAAAATACTCATTAACACCTTTCATTTGATACCCATATCGTAAAAACAAATTCTAGAGTGACCCCTGTTCCACCTTTATGGCGAATCTCGAAAAGGCGTCCACCTATATAACTAAGGCCCACTCCCTTTAAAATACTCATTAACACCTTTCATTGATACCCATATCTCAAACTGGTCACCCCTGTCCACCTTTATGGCGATATCTCGAAAAGGCGTCCACCTATAGAACTAAGGCCAACTCCCTTTTAAAATGCTCATTAACACCTTTCATTTGATACCCATATCGTACAAACAAATTCTAGAGTGCCCCTGTCCACCTTTATGGCGATATCTCGAAAAGGCGTCCACCTATAGAACTAAGGCCAACTCCCTTTTAAAATACGCATTAACACCTTTCATTTGATACCCATATCGTACAACACATTCTAGGTCCCTGGTCACCTTTATGGCGATATCTCGAAAAGGCGTCCACCTATAGAACTAAGGCCACTCCTTTTAAAATACTCATTAACACCTTTCATTTGATACCCATATCGTACAAACAATTCTAGAGTACCCCTGGTCCACCTTTATGGCGATATCTCGAAAAGGCGTCCACCTATAGAACTAAGGCCAACTCCCTTTTAAATACCATTAACACCTTTCATTTGATACCCATATCGTACAAACACATTCTAGAGTCACCCCTGTCCACCTTTATGGCGATATCTCGAAAAGGCGTCCACCTATATAACTAAGGCCACTCCCTTTTAAAATACTCATTAACACCTTTCATTTGATACCCATATCCCTGGTCACCCCTGGTCACCTTTATGGCGATATCTCGAAAAGGCGTCCACCTATAGAACTAAGGCCAACTCCCTTTTAAATACTCTTAACACCTTTCATTTGATACCCATATCGTACAAACAAATTCTAGAGTCACCCCTGGTCCACCTTTATGGCGATATCTCGAAAAGGCGTCCACCTATAGAACTAAGGCCCACTCCCTTTTAAAATACTCATTAACACCTTTCATTTGATACCCATATCGTACAAACAATTCTAGAGTCACCCCTGGTCCACCTTTATGGCGATATCTCGAAAAGGCGTCCACCTATAGAACTAAGGCCACTCCCTTTTAAAATACTCATTAACACCTTTCATTTGATACCCATATCGTACAAACACATTCTAGAGTCACCCTGGTCCACCTTTATGGCGATATCCCGAAATGGCGATCCACCTATAGAACTATGGCCCACTCCCTTTTAAAATACTCTTTAATACCTTCCATTTGATACCCATGTAATACAAACACATTCCAGGGTTACCCTAGGTTCATTTTCCTACATGGTGATTTTCCCTTTTGTCTCCAAAGCTCTCAGCTGAGTATGTAATGTTCGGTTACACCCGCACTTAGCCTTCCTTACTTGTTTTTCGTAATTTTCGATATCGGAAAAGTGGGCGTGGTCATAGTCGGATTCGGCCATTTTTCATACCAATATAAAGTGAGTTCAGATAAGTACGTGAACTAAGTTTAGTAAAGATATATCGATTTTTGCTCAAGTTATCGTGTTAACGGCCAGCGGAAGGACAGGCGGTCGACTGTGTATAAAAACTGTGCGTGGCTTCAACCGATTTCGCCCATTTTCACAGAAAAAAGTTATCGTCATAGAATCTATGTCCCTACCAAATTTCACAAGGATTGCTAAATTTTTGTTCGACTTATGGCATTAAAAGTATTCTAGACGAATTAAATGAAAAAGGGCGGAGCACGCCCATTTTGAAATTTTCTTTTATTTTTGTATTTTATTGCACCATATCATTACTGGAGTTGAATGTTGACATAATTTACTTATATACTGTAAAGATATTAAATTTTTTGTTAAAATTTGACTTTAAACAAATTTTTTTTAAAAGTGGCAAGTTCGTCATTCAATTTTGCTAATTTTTATTTAGCACACATATAGTAATAGCAGTAACGTGCCTGCCAAATTTCATCATGATATCTTCAACGACTGCCCAATTACAGCTTGCAAACTTTTAAATTACCTTCTTTTAAAAGTGGGCGGTGCCACGCCCATTGTCCAAAATTTTAATAATTTTCTATTTCGCGTCACAAGGTTAACGCACCTACCAAGTTTCATCGCTTTATCCGTCTTTGGTAATGAAATTATCGCAGTTTTTCGGTTTCCGAAATTTTCGATATCGAAAAAGTGGCGTGGTTGTTGTCCAATTTCGTTCATTTTAAATAGCGATCACACCGGATGACCTGGGTTCAAACCCCGGGCAAAGCAACGTCAAAAATTTTAGAAATAAGGTTATTCAATTAGAAGAAAGTTTTTCTAAGCGGGGTCGCCCCTCGGCAGTGTTTGGCAAGCGCTCCGGGTGTATTTCTGCCATGAAAAGGTCTCAGTGAAGACTTATCTGCCTTGCAGATGCCGTTCAGAGTCGGCATAAAATCATGTAGGTTTCGTCCGGCCAATTTGTAGGGAAAATCAAGAGGAGCACGACGCAAATTGGAAGAGAAGCTCGGCCTTAGATCTCTTCGGAGGTTATCGCGCCTTACAGTTATTTTATTTATCGTGTTTACGGACGGACGGACGGACATGGCTAAATGAATTTCTTTTTTCACCCAGATAATTTTGATATATAGAAGTCTATATCTATCTCTATGAACTAATGCCGTTACGGATTACCGTTATGCGAACAAAGTTAATATACTCTGTGAGCTCTGCTCAGCTGAGTATAAAAAACGACCGAAAAACGTTTTCGATTTTAGGTCGAAATATTGCATAGGCCGTATATTACTCTACTATCTATATATTAATACGCTAACAAAATTCCCATACAATCAATTGACAGGCTGTTTCGCATAGTTAGCGTACGTAAAATCATATAAAAGTTATATGAATAGATTCGTATGGATCAGCCGCAGTGCATAGGCCTATTTTTGTTAACAAATATTACTCTATTTTTTGTTTATAATTAATAGCAAAAGTTTTTTGTAAATTCGAAAATCTGTGAATTCGAAACTCCAAAAGCTGCATTGTCGCGTTGCTCAAATGTTTCATCTCTACATATGTATATATTCGTACGCGCCAAACGGTGAGAGAACAACTGTCTTACTCATTTTCAGTTCAAATAAAATATTGTTTCCCATTGTTGCCACTTACCTATATTGGTATGTACCAAAATCCTTAAAAATTGTTCTAAATTAATTGTTAGCGCACAAAAAAACTTTAAAGAGAAGTAATAACGTAACCGGCCTATGTTTTTGGACAAATTTTACTTACACGTAAATGCATAGGTCTTTATTTAACAGATTCTTTGTTTTTTATTTTATTTGCTTAAAAAACATGAAATCATAAATAATGAGTCAACTTTTGTTTAAAACTCACTAAATTTATTTATTCATAACAATTAATTGCAAATTTGACCCAAAATGTTTTTGCATTTCCAGATTTTATGCTCATTTTAGATATAGCACGTCTTATACTGAACAAAAAATAAATAAATTTGCTACAAAGATATAACGTAAAATTTGTATATTGTTTTTTATGCTAATTTATTTTGATATTTCTTATTTTATTTTATTATATTTATTTTTCTTATATTTCAACTTAATTTGTTATTATTTTAATGCAACTTGATTGCATCGGAAATTTCACGTTGTATAATAAATGAAAAAAACGACCCAAAACGTTTTCAATTTTAAGTCGAAATATTGCATAGGTAGTATATTATCCACTATATTTATTATTAGGCTAACTTTGTTTGATTATGTCCCCATTAATCGGATGCTTAGATCCCATAATCCTAATTTGTTTATGTCGCTTAAAGATATGAAATCAATTTTATTTTAGTAAATATGTTTGCGTGAATAATTTCAATGTTTTTGTTTGTTTATCTTTTCTTTCTAATTTATTCTGCTTTGTTATATCTTAGTATTATATCGTTCACAGGCGATATTTTATGGTAGATATGGTCATATATATTCATGAAATGGAGTGTTAACAAATTTAATACAAATTAACTACGTACATAGATCTCAATGGGAATCCCAACATTAAATATCCGAATATTAGAATCTTCATATTTCCACAATGATAACATTAAAACCCGGAAAAAAGTCTAAGTGGACTTATTGCGTTTTTATTTGGAACTGTTTATTCACATCACTTATTTTTCGCACTTTAAGTACTTTATTTTTTTCTTTCATTTTAATTTTTTTAGTAAACTCCTTCTTTCTCATTACATAATTTTTTTATATTTATTTTTTATGAAGGTATCCTCTATTCTATTCGAAATTTTCATTTTGTGTCACACTTATGTACATACTACATATGTATTTATACAAAATTAAACTCGGTAAAGCGTCAATTGCATACCTAATGGGTGGCGTGAAATAGGCTAAATTCCTTTAGCACATTTTTCGTTTTTAACTAAAAGTTCGTGTTTTTTGAATTATGACACTATTGAAGTAAATGGGCGATATATGCATATGGGTGATATAGGCCTACAGGGGAACCGAGTACACAAAACTAACTTCGGTAGCGCCCTAACGGCGACCTCCCGGTTGGTGTGGAAAAAGCTATTTTTAAATTTAATGTCAAGTAATTTCACCATAATTCTATGTCAATTTCTTTGATTTTACATATTTTTTATATTTTTGTTTAGGGAGCTCCATACCAAAACGTTATAATTACATTTGAAAATTTTGTAGAAAATTTAAGAAAATACAATAAAATTACAACGTCTTAATGTAAAATTTAAGTAAGTTAGACCAGTTTGCTATATTTCCGCTCACTGCTTAACTACTAACGCATTATTGGACTACCCCCAACACTGGATGCATAGACTGAGTTGAAAACAAGTAAGGAAGGCTAAGTTCGGGTGTAACCGAACATTACATACTCAGCTGAGAGCTTTGGAGACAAAATAAGGGAAAATCACCATTTAGCAAAATTAACCTAGGGTAACCCTGGAATGTTCATACAAACATGGGTTTCAAATCAAAGGTGTTAATGAGTATTTTAAAAGGGAGTGGGCCTTAGTTCTATAGGTGGCCGCCTTTTTGAGACATCGCCATATGGGTGGACCAGGGGTGACTCTAGAATGTGTTTGTACGATATGGGTATCAAATGAAAGGTGTTAATGATTATTTAAAACGTAGTGGGCCTTAGTGCTATAGGTGGACGCCTTTTCGAGATATCGCCATAAAGGTGGACCAGGGGTGACTCTAGAATGTGTTTGTACGATATAGGTATCAAATCAAAGGTGTTAAGGAGTATTTTAAAAGGGAGTGGGCTTTAGTTCTATAGGTGGCCGCCTTTTTGAGACATCGCCATAAGGGTGGACCAGGGGTGACTCTAGAATGTGTTTGTACGATATGGGTATCAAATGAAAGGTGTTAATGATTATTTAAAACGTAGTGGGCCTTAGTGCTATAGGTGGACGTCTTTTCGAGATATCGCCATAAAGGTGGACCAGGGGTGACTCTAGAATGTGTTTGTACGATATGGGTATCAAATGAAAGGTGTTAATGAGTATTTTAAAAGGGAGTGGGCCTTAGTGCTATAGGTGGATGCCTTTTCGAGATATCGCCATAAAGGTGGACCAGGGGTGACTCTGGAATTTGTTTGTACGATATGGGTATCAAATGAAAGGTGTTAATGATTATTTAAAACGTAGTGGGCCTTAGTTCTATAGGTGGACGCCTTTTTGAGACATCGCCATAAGGGTGGACAGGGGTGACTCTAGAATGTGTTTGTACGATATGGGTATCAAATTAAGGTATTAATGAGGGTTTTAAAAGGGAGTGGCCTTAGATGTATATGTAAAGGCGTTTTCGAGATATCGAACAAAACGTGAACCAGGGTGACCCAGAACATCATCTGTCGGGTACCGCTAATTTATTTATATATGTAATACCAGGAACAGTATTCCTGCTAAGATTCCAAGGGCGTTTGATTTCGCCCTGCAGAGCTTTTGTCATTTTCTTCTAATTAATATGGTAGGTATCACACCCATTTTACAAAGTTTTTCTAAAGTTATATTTTGCGTCAATAAACCAATCCAATTACAGTGTTTCATCTCTTTTTTAATATTTGGTATAGAATTATGGCATTTTTTTCATTTTTCGTAATTTTCGATATCGAAAAAGTGGGCGTGGTCATAGTCGGATTTCGGCCATTTTGTATACCAAGATAAAGTGAGGTCAGAAAGAACTAATTAAGTAAAGATATGTCGACAGACGGACAACTGTGTATAAAAACTGGGCGTGGCTTCAACCGATTTCGCCCATTTTCACAGAAAACAGTTAACGCCATAAAATCCCTGCCCCTACCAAATTTAAAAGGATTGGTAAATTTTTGTTCGATTTATGGCATTAAAAGTATTCTAGACGAATTAAATGAAAAAGTGCGGAGCCACACCCATTTTGAAATTTGCTTTTAGTTTTGTATTTTGTTGCACCATATTATTACTGGAGTTGAATGTTGACATAATTTACTTATATACTGTAAAGATATTCAATTATTTGTTAAAATTTTACTTAAAAAAAACTTTTTTAAAAGTGGGCGTGTTCGTAATGCGATTTTGCTAATTTTTCCTTAGCACACATATAGTAATAGGGGTAACATTCCTGCCAAATTTCATCACGATATCTGCAACGACTGCCAAATTACAGCTTGCAAAACTTTGAAATTACCTTCTTTTAAAAGTGGGCGGTGCCACGCCTATTGTCCAAAATTTTACAAATTTTCTATTCTGTGTCATAAGGTCAACCCACCTACCAAGCTTCATCGCTTTAGCCGTCTTTGGAAATGAGTTATCGCACTTTTTCGGTTTTTCGAAATTTTCGATATCGAAAAAGTGGGCGTGGTTATGGTCCGATTTCGTTCATTTTAAATAGCGATCTGAGATGGGTGCCCAGGAACCAACATACCAAATTTTATCAACATACCTCAAAATTTACTCAAGTTATCGTGTTTACGGACGGGCGGACGGACGGACGGACGGACATGGCTAAATGAATTTCTTTTTCGCCCAGATCTCGATTAGTTTATGCCGTTACGGATTACCGTTATGCGAACAAAGTTAATATACTCTGTGAGCTCTTCTCAGCTGAGTATAAAAATACAAGTTGGTCGAATTTCGACCACAGGCGATACTAGTCATTATTAATAAACCGCCAACTATTGATTAATATTACGAGTATTAAGAACTAAAAGGTAATTAGCACAGACATTTGCTTAATTTTAGTTTTTTCAATCAATGTTTTCAACTAGCCGGCGTACGTTAAATTAAAAGCTTATTGAAACGTACATAACGTGCGCCGTATATGTGTAAACTGTATTTTTTAAATTAAAGGGTTATACTATTAATGTTCGCCATCCGGATTAAGATTCCTGAGAACCAAACGTGTCTTTCGATACACTCTTAACATTTTGTGCATATTTTAGCAGTCAAGTGCTAAAGCAAAGAATTAAACAAGTTTTAATTGTTTTCATCTTTATTTCTGTAAATGGCACCTCCGAATAAAAATCGCCCGGCATTGTATTTTGAGTAGACGAAATATCTGCGCGTAATATAAGAAATGTCAGCGACCTACGCGGCGTATATCGTCGTCGCTCGGCATTGGGTTTACAGCTTTAGGATGGCAGTATTCTTTGACTTGGCGGTCATCGCTTATTACAACAGATGGATTCATAGATATGTATATAGATCAGGATTGAGTCATTTTGAAATAAAACAAATCAAAATAAAAAATAAAAAATTATTCATCATTTTAAATTTTCTGATTGATGAATAACAAGTTATTTTTTATTCAAGCATTTCTTGAATAATGAATAACATTTTATCGTTATTCAAAATATTCTGAGTGATGATAACCGGTCATTCTTATTTTTGTTAATTTTATGTAAAGGGTTGAGTTATTCATTATTTAAAAAATATGGAATCAGAATAAAATTTTAATTTCTATTCAGTTATACAAAAATAAAAAAAATAAACCCTTGAGATGACCTGAAAATATATATGCGTAACCAGTTCGCGTGTAGTACTGAAGCTTCTTAGGGTAATATTGAGATGATTTTGGGGAGTATTCGCGGGGTCATTTGGGGGTAATTTGTGGGACACCCTGGGGATCGTCCCGGGGACTTTTGGGGTGAATTTTTGAGTAATTTCGGGGACTCCCTCGTGGTCGTCCAGAGGTCTTTTGAGAGTCATTCCAGGGGCTCCCTCGGGATCCTCCTGGGGTCTTTTGGAGGTTATTTCGGGATGGTTTTTGGGACTCCCTCGGGCCTTCCGGGGTCTTTTGGAGGTAATCTCGGGGACTTTTATGTGTCATTTCGGCATGGTTGTGGGGACTCTCTCGGGGTTCTCCAGGGATCGTTTCGGGATGATTTTAGGGACTCCCTCGGGGTGAATTGGGGGTAATTTCGGGATGGTTTTGGGGACCCCCTCGGGGTCATTTGGGAATCATTCCGGGATTGTTTTGGGTACTCCCTCGGGGTCATTTAGGGATAGTTCCGGGATGTTTTCGGGGTCCTCCCTGGGTCATTTAAGGGTTATTTCGGGATGGTTTCGGGTACTCCCTGAGGTCATTTGGGGTAATTTCGAGATGGTTTTGGGGACTCCCCCGGGATCATTTTATGGAAATTTCGGTTTTTTTTGGAAGAGACTCTCGGTATACTCCCGGTGACATTTGGGGGTAATTTCGAATTGATTTGGGGCTGTATGTGGTTCCGCCCGCCGAAATGTCCGATGGCTAATTTTTTTATGTTTTTTTGTAATAACTTCTATTTAGATGTGATTCTTCTAACGATCATCCGGGCATGACTTCTTCTTGCCACAAGAAATTCTCCCACTGAAAATAAGCGTAATCGGTTGGAACCACTCCTACTTTTTATGTCTCAAATATTTCCTATAATTATATTTCTTTGATATTTCTGTACCTACTCAAGGTATTCTCTTAAAATTTGGCACATGAGTTGTCTAGACAAAGGTTCTTCAATCTAAGTTGGAGTCGTCTAAGCAGGCATTGGCACGCCCCCTTTTCAAAATTTGCGAATAGACATTTGAACTCCTTATAACAGGATTGCTTTCCTAAAATTTTAGGGTTGTAGCTTTATAAAGTGCAGAAATATCACGTTATAAGTGTTATTATGAAGAAAGTGGGCGTGGTCATTTACCGAACCATGCAATTCTTTCCAGATCATGTCTTCTTTGCAAAGGGAAGACGCATATCGGATTTCACCTATATAACTGCAACCGTTCTCAAGATATCGGTACCGAAATCTGATGAATGGATCCTGCAATGAACCGAAAATGTCACGCCCACTTGTAAAAATTTTGATTGAGGAACCTTTGTATAGACAACTCAAGTAGGTAGAGAAATATCAAAGAATTATAACTATAGCAAATATTTGACACATAAAACGTAGGGGTGGTTACCAACCGATTACGCTTATTTTCGGTGGGAGTATTTCCTGTGGCAAGAAGATTCGTACCCACAAGATTGTTACAATACTCAAAGCTAAATAGAAGTAATTGTAAAATGAGCCTCGGACATTTCGGCGGACGGAACCCAACACTGCCCCAAAATCAATTCGAAATGACCCCCAAATGTCCCCGATATAGTACACGAAACCATACCGGAATACAAAAAAATGTACCCCAAAAGACCCCGGAAGCATCCCCAGGGTGTCCCAGAAATTACCTGCAAAAAATCAACTCAATATTATCGTAAAAGCTTTAGAACTACACGCGAACTCGTTACGCATATGGGTATATTTTCAGGGCATCCCGAGGATTTATTTTTTATTTTTGAATAACTGAATAAAAATTGAAATTTTATTGTTATTCCAGATTTTTTAAATAATGAATAATAACTTAACCCTTTACTCAAAATTTACAAAAAAAAAGATGAGCGGTTATCATCAATCAGAATATTTTGAATAACGATAAAATGTAATTCATTATTCAAGAAATGCTTGGATATAAAATACCTTGTTATTCATCACTCAAGTTTTCTTGAATAATGAATAAAAATTTATTATTCATTTTTTCGTCAATCGTTATTCAAATTTGTGGATAACGCCCATCCCTGATATATATATCAAATAGGGAGATGAAATAAAGAATTAATAAATAGCTTACCGGATTAGCGTTGGAGCCAACCAAAGATTGCTGTAGAATACAATCGGCCAAATTATATACATCGCCACTGACTCCTCGGGGAAGCACCTATTAAATAAATAAATAGCACAATTCAAGCCATGCATAGATAAAGGTGGTAGGCCAGAACTACATGCGAGCCGCCTGGTACTCGATACGAAGCACCTTGGACATTTCAGAATTTTTTGGCGTATATTTCGAACTCATGTGTACTTATAGAACGATACGAGCACTGAGTGAGTAGTATCGATATTTTTGGAGAAAATACGCTCGTATTTTGAACTCGATGCTATTAATAGTCTTAAGTAAGATCAACTGAACCTTAATCAGGTTATGCTACGCCTCACATTTTTAGAAATAATTTCACGCGCCCAACGCTTTTATTTAATTGTCTGATAAACGCCCTAGATTGATGAGGAGTGTGATGACTAATACCTAAGACCTACCTAATTATTTTCTAGCTTTTAGTATTAGTTATTATTACTTAATGTATGTATTGTTTTCAATAAAACCATTTAATTTTTTTAGTTATTTTATTTTCAAGTTTTTAGACTTAATTTAATTGCCTATCATTTCTCATTCTATTAGGTTCATTTAGTGACTCATTATTACAAGGACTCTTTCCTGACAATTTGTTACAATCTAAGTCCTCAATACATAATCCTTCCAAAGACTTTACTCGACCTAGCGCCCTGCTTGTCCCTCCTCGAAATCCAAAGTATTTTGATGTCACTTCTACTGGATTGTACTGTAACGAATTTACTTGCAAATCCTCTTATTTGCCCTTTTGCTAAGTTCGTATCGCTAAACTGTTGAATAAATAACTCCAATATTGAATAATGGAAAAATGGCCTTTATTAAAGTACTTCACAATAACACTCAAACTGTGCAACGAATAGCTTGCTTAATAACCAAACTGATTGATAGCTCAAATGAAACTCTACTATTCAAAATAATACTGCTCTTGCTCGCTAGATAACGTCTTAATCGAAATCTCAAATCAAACTGAATTCCAGCGCCTCTACAATTGCCGCCTTTTATACTCTCGGATTTCAACGTTCGCATCTTCTAGGCGCTTCCAGAATCTACTAGTCCAGCAGCTCTCAAACTTCTCAGCTGTAACTACAATTGCATGATTTTATAGTTTTTCTCATTGCATACTTTCCGGAGTATCTCAGATATATGCATGTGTTTGTGCATTGATTCTCCGCTGCTCGTATACGTACATGGTACATATGTGTAGACGCAATTATTGTTTCTTTTATGTAGATACATAATGATTGATCTATGGATGTGAATTCAAGTCACTGCTTAGCATCGGCTTAGAGACGATAGCATCGCTCAGTGCTACTAACATTCGTTACACTGCCCTCCACCTAAGTCTGATCGTCCCGATCAGACAAATCTCTCGATCTATACGCTGCCAGCCTTTCCAAATGAACCACTCTTCTAATCCGTGGTTTCCCAGGTGTTTGTATGCGATAGATGGTATCACTGATCTTCTTCACAACTTTGCATGGGCCTTCCCAACTGCGCCGAATCTTGGAGGGAACACCTTTCCGCCGGTGAGGGTTGTATAACAGTACCAAATCTCCCTCCAATAAACCTTCCGAATTTTTGTTCTCATTGTACCTGCGTTCATCTTACTAATCATTAGTCTTGATCGTTCCCTCGCACTCTGTTGTTTGGCCAATGAACTTCTTCGCAGAGCTTGCACTTGACGGATTGACTTTGCATCATCATTATCGTCTGGACGTTTCACAACAGTAGTGCGCCCTGGCTTGAAACCACCCTTGTATTCCATCTGAAAAATTCTTTCAGTCATTTTAGTGCGTCCATTAGATTTTGTCGATGCCGGTATTTTTCTCGCAGGTACTTTTAATTTCGGTTTATTTGGCACATTCGATCCATCAACCTTTTCTTTTGACTTTCGTGGCCTTTGTCGAGTCTTCTCCACCATTACTCGATTACTACTGAACCCTTTCTCCAACTTGAAGTTAAGTGGTATATCCTGGTTCTCATAACGCATCACCCTTCTCTGCATATCGATCTTGATGTCGTGGTCAACCTTGCTCAGGTAACGGTTTTACTCTCCTGTTGACCAAGTCAGATCGGATCAGGATGAGATGCGCCCGTATCTACAGTCAGTACACGCTCCTTGACATCCACATTTCCTCTGACGGTAAGACTGCTTGATTTCCTTCCAATTTGCGACACAGATATCACAGGACATTCAATAGCCGGGGCAAGTTTTCGTTCTTTACATCCGACACGCTCTTGCTCATTTCCTCCAGCTTTGCGTTTACGGCCACCCACATTGTTGGAACTGTTAGGACCAAGATTGCAATGACGTGCAATGTGACCGGACTTCCCGCATTTGAAGCATTTGATAACTTTTTCACTCCGCTTTTGCGATCCTTTCAGCGCCTCCAATATTGCGTCTACCCACTCTGGCCTTTCTACTTCCACACGGCGTGCTTTGAAAACTGGCTTACACAGAAGCGACGCTGTTTCCTGAATCAGAGCTTGTGACACCGTTTCTGCGAATGTTGGCTTTGGGTTTGCGTATGTAGCTTGCTTTGTTTCGACGTCTCGTATGCCATTTATAAAGCTCTGAATCTTTACCCTTTCGGTGTACTCCACGGGTGCGTCCGCATTTGCCAAATGTGCCAATCTTTCAATATCCGAAGCAAACTCCTGCAATGTCTCATTTGCTTTTTGGTAGCGGTTTCGCAACTCAATTTGGAATATCTGTTTTCTATGCTCGCTTCCATAACGTCGTTCTACAGCAGCCATCAATGCTTCATAGTTGTTTCGCTCTCCTTCGGGAATCGTCTGTAGGATTTCGGCTGCTGGCCCCTTCAATGCCACGAACAGTGCAGCAACTTTATCTTCCGCATTCCAGCTGTTCACTGCTGCGGTCTTCTCAAACTGTAGCTTGAAGACTTGGAAAGGAACAGAACTGTCAAAGGATGGTGTTTTTTACCTTTGGATTGCTTGCTGAAACAGCTGGGCGATGTAATTGCAACTCCTGTATACGACCTCTCAAATCATCCACCTCGGCTTCGATTTTTTCCTCAAACTGCGTTATTTTCTCGTCCATACGCGCTTCGAGTTGTACTGTTATGCGTGCCTCTTGTTCTTTCAGTTGTGTTTCCATCTTTGATGTTATTCGTGTTTCTTGGGATTCCATCTGTGATGACATATAAGTGTTTCTGTTCTTCCAGTTGGGATGCCATATATGTCTTCTGTTCTTCCAATTGCGTTTCCATCTTGGATGTAATCTGTGTCGACATTTCTGACATACGCGTTTCTTGTGCTTCAATCTTCGATGTTATTCGTGTCTCTTGGGATTCCATCTGTGATGACATTGTCGATGTTTGAGCAGATATTGCAGCCAAAATCATGTTCAAGTCTGTGCTTGTAACTGTCTGCGATGTTTCGTTTTTCTCTTAATTTTTGTTGTTGTCTCGTCACCATCAGGATAAAAGACATACTCGTCCACATCAATTCCTTCTGCTTCCATTGCCTCTCGTAACCGTGCCTGAAGTTCGAGTTTACAGCCGCTTTGTACTCAATCCACGACTCTCCAACTCCTTCTTCAGTTGCTGGATCTTCAATTCACTGAACTTTGCCATGTTCTTGTTGTTCTCTGGAATTTGTTCAACAATTCCTCTTCTGACACCAATTGTAACGAATTTACTTGCAAATCCTCTTATTTGCCCTTTTGCTAAGTTCGTATCGCTAAACTGTTGAATAAATAACTCCAATATTGAATAATGGAAAAATGGCCTTTATTAAAGTACTTCACAATAACACTCAAACTGTGCAACGAATAGCTTGCTTAATAACCAAACTGACTGATAGCTCAAATGAAACTCTACTATTCAAAATAATACTGCTCTTGCTCGCTAGATAACGTCTCAATCGAAATCTCAAATCAAACTGAATTCCAGCGCCTCTACAATTGCCGCCTTTTATACTTTCGGATTTCAACGTTCGCATCTTCTAGGCGCTTCCAGAATCTACTAGTCCAGCAGCCCTCAAACTTCTCAGCTGTAACTACAATTGCATGATTTTATAGTTTTTCTCATTGCATACTTTCAGGAGTATCTCAGATATATGCATGTGTTTGTGCATTGACTCTCCGCTGCTCGTATACGTACATGGTACATATGTGTAGACGCAATTATTGTTTCGTTTATGTAGATACATAATGATTGATCTATGGATGTGAATTCACGTCACTGCTTAGCATCGGCTTAGAGACGATAGCATCGCTCAGTGCTGCTAACATTCGTTACAGTATGTAATATTTGTTCCAAATATGAGCCAAATCGGAACACATATACGAGTATTTTTAATATCTCGATATCCGCGCCACCTATCGGAGTTTTTTCTTATTATTGCATTGTCATCGGGTTCTGAATTATATTCCAAGTTTCGAGCTTGTCGGGAAGTTACTTAAACTTTAATTACAAAATTCGTAAACACGTAGGAACGTGGCTTATTCCTATTCCTCTATATTTCAAAAGCGTTTCGCCATCTGTTGGAAATCACTGATAATGTTGGATTTTTGTTTACTATCAATTACTTTTTGACATTTCCTATGGTTTATTAATAATTGTTATTGTTTTGATAAAGGATTCAGCTCAAGGCCTATAACAATAATTTTTATGATAATTTGTTTTTTTAATATTTCTATTATTTTTCTATTATTGTTTTTCTGTTATTCACAGTAAAAAAAACCCCTACAACGCTGTTGAGTAGAGTTGGTAAGGAGAAATAGAATTAGCAATTTATCAATCAAACAAACCACCGCTGTGTAGCTAAATAGAGCTTTATTCGAGATTTAGGCATTTGAGAGGATTTAACGTTAAATCTTACATGTTTTATCAGATACAATTAAATCTCGAAACGCAGTACATTTAAGTTAAATCTCCATTAAATCTTCAATCATTTGTTCAATCATAACAAATATTTCAGGTATGGCAACCGAGATAGGAAAATATTTAAAGCTTGGAGCAGTTTTTAAATTCATGTATGACAGATATTTTTTGAAGATTTTTAAGTTAAAATTTTTTTAATGACCAAATTGGAGTAAAATAATAAAATGTACCAAGGTGGAATATTTAGATATGATTTGCTATGAAAATGTATGTATGTGTTTAATTCGAAAAGGTAAACATTTTTTAGTCACATTCACAAAAGTTGAATCTGTGCACGTGACTTCACTTTATAAATTTTCAATACGAAAAAATTAAACGTCAAATAAAACTACAGTGGGGACAGTGCAGGTTAAAATAGGAGATTTATTAAATCTTCTCAGTTAAAGCTCTGGGTGGAGATATGCTATAAATCTCGAGCCCAGTAGATTTCAGTTAAATCTTCAATCATTTGTTGAATCATTACAATATTTCAGGTATGGTAACCTTAAATTCATATGTCGTGTAGTTTTTTGATAGGAAAATATTTTAAGGTAGGAGCAGTTTTTAAATTCATGGATGACAGATGTTTTTTTAAGATTTTCAAATATAGATTTTTTTCCAAACATGAGTAAAAAAATTTATCAAAATTGAATATTCAGATATGTTTTTGCTTTGTAAAACATGTGAAAATGTATGCATTTCATTCGAAAACGTAAATTTTTTTGTGGGTCAAAACTTTACAAAAGTTGAAACTGTGCATGTGGCCCCCACTTTTTAGTTTTTTTCATATGAAAAACTAAAACGTCAAATAAAAACTACAGTGCAGGTTAAAATATGAGATTATCATCCTGAACTCTAGGAAACTCATAGTTTAGGGGAAAAAATTATTTTGAGCTCAAAACATAAAAGCAGATTACTGCGCACCTAGATTTTAAACACACTGATTTAGTAGTAGTAGTAGTAGTTTATTTTCTTTTAAAAATGGA